>JAMPIV010017363.1:0-25000 GCA_024509875.1 Oreohelix idahoensis
GTGTGTAGGTTCCCCCACCCCCCCCCCCCCCTCTCCCCCTAAACATACATTTTACTAGAGATATGTGAGACAGAGACTATTTTCTCCCACTTAAATAGTTGAGCTACTTAACAAATTAGCGTTCCGATTGACAAAGAGTGGTTAGAGCGCCACTTCGGTCTCTCGCGGCAAGGTAACCAGGTTCGAATCACGGCACCGACAACGCTTCCAGTCCACCGCTTGCTGTAAATGGGTACCTGACTGAGTTAAGGAAGGAAAAAAGGCAGCGAGGTCACCACACCACTCGACCGTATGCGGAACTTAGTATGTCGGTCTCTAACACTTTTTTACTCCTCTGTGGCAGTATCTGCTTATGGACCTACCTGTACCTTTTACTTAAACAAACGTTTTTCTTCGTGTCCTTGCTATCTGGATATATTCAACGGCAGCTCAATGATCTCGTGTGTGACCTATTTGAAACTCATATGTCTCAAAACATATTTTCTATCTGTCAGCTATGCCAGGTGGATATGGATCAATAATTCCCACCCCCCCCACCCCCCCCCCCCAGTGTAATGATTAACTATCATCATCATCTTGATTGTGCTCCTACCAGGTGGTAGCATATAACCATAAATACAGCTGGTTTCCCCCCCCCCCCCCCCCCCCCCCCCAGGAATCATACATCAAACATTCACATGCGTCCGGTAACAGTGGTGTCTGTGGCAACTTAATTGTTTTATGATGAGGCTGTCTTGATATTTTAATACAGCTCTAATATATTACATTAACCGTAACCAGTAGCGAGATAGTTTTAATTATCGGTTTTCATACCTACAACTACGCGTTTTATTCTTTGTCTACTTTTGGTTTTCATATCTATAAACTACGCGTTATTCACTGTCCACTTTTTTGGTTTTTATACCTACAACTGTGTTTTTATTCACTGTCCACTTTTGGTTTTTATACCTACAACTGTGTTTTATTTAGTGCCCACTTTTGGCTTTTATACCTAAAGTGTGTTTTATTCACTGCCCACTTTTGGTTTTCATACCTACAACTGTGTTTTATTCACTGCCCACTTTTGACTTTCATACCTAAAGTGTGTTTTATTCACTGCCCACTTTTGGTTTTCATACCTACAACTGTGTTTTATTTAGTGCCCACTTTTGGTTTTCATACTTACAATTGTGTTTTATTCACTGCCCACTTTTGACTTTGATACCTACATCTGTGTTTTATTCACTGCCCACTTTTGGCTTTCATACCTACATTCTGTGTTTTATTTACTGCCCACTTTTTTGCTTTCATACCTAAAAGTGGTGTTTTATTTCACTGCCCACTTTTGACTTTCATACCTACATCTGTGTTTTATTCACTGCCCACTTTTGACTTTCATACCTAAAAGTGTGTTTTATTCACTGCCCACTTTTGGCTTTCATACCTGTCGTAGATTTTGGATAGGAGAATTAAGACTTGGGTTGGTCCCTTCTGAATAGATTAGAATAAGTGATAGTCACAGTGAGAGATAGTAATAGAAATAGATTTCCAAGAGTGAGATGGTAGACTGTGATAGAGGCTGTCTCTGAAATCGAGAAATCTTCTCTCTTTCACCTATCTTCTACGACAGATTTAGAGGAGTCAGACAGTCTAAACACATATATATATATTACATATATATTTCTATCCACTCACGTGCACGCACATACAAGACGACAGTTAGACGTACAGACGTGGGGAAAACTACTGAATGATTATACACATATTTTGGAACGAGCTGACCAACGCGCTGATTAAGTTCAAGAGAAATTTTAATTATCATGTAAAATTTCATCACAACACATAAAAATTACATCAAAGCATATACAAATAGTCATAAAGTCAATAAAAATGCTACAAGAATGATAGACCCACAGTATGATCTTATCCCTCAAGGTATGCTCACAGTCCTGTTAGAAGAAAGTTATAGCCCCAAGGAATCAAGGATACGTTAGCGGTAATCTAATGATTTCCCCCTTTTAAAGGTATGAACAGACTTAGATATTAGTATGATCTATCCTAAGAAAAAGTATCTTGTTTGCAACAAAACTTGCATAAAGAAATTACAAAGTGGGTGAAATTTGGTATACTATAAAAGAGTCACTCGTTCCTGCTTTCTCTCGGTTCATTCATCAGGGCCCTGTCTCACACAACCTTACCTACAATCGTGCTGCTGTTCGCCGTCTGGCTCACGTTATGACACAATCTGTTTTATCGTTGGATGAAGAGGATACCCAGCTCTGCAGATCTTGGTTTCATCCAATTTGTCCGGGGAGCTTCTTCTTCAGGCGATAATTTCGTTCAGATTTTAAGTTAGTGTCACTTTATCAGCTCAGGTAAGAATTAGGGTAAGCGGGTTCACAGTGTCAGAATCACGAGGTTTCCACTACTTAGGGAAAAATGTCAGGTTTGTAACTTTCGATCAAAAGGTAACCTTCTTGGTCACACCACAAGTTGACATAATTTGCGGAACGTTACTGTTTGTAATAGTTTACTTGCCACAAGGGCTGAACTGTACTTAAGTTTTCTCAGGAAGAATAAAATCTGGCGCAACAGGCCCGTTATGTCATTTCACTTTTAAAGTCTTGTAAAGATTTGACACCAAGTCTTTTAAGGAGAATGTTTTTCAGTTCTTCACAGATATTACTCATCAGTACTTAACGCTGGCAAAGTTTGGGTTAACCCCAGTTTTCACTGCATAGGGAAGAAAAACCACATATAAAATACTATGTACTTGTTATAACTTACATTTTAACTGCAAGCGTACAGCTTGACTTATCATTTAAAACTTCCCGTGAAATAAGTTATATTCATAAAATCAATCATCATGAATTAGGAATACATACGTATCCCGTCAATACTCAAGATGTAGCAATGCAGTTATAAGTTAGTTTTAAAAAATATTCTCGTCTGATTATTTAGCAGTTAAATTTAATTCCTTCTAGCTACCTGATTTTAAGCTAGAAATTATAATTTATTCTGCTTTCCACTGAAACACGTCAGCTAGAGAATATAACAGACTTATAAATTAAGCACTCTGCACAAAAATGTAACTAGTGAAAAAAGCGATTTAACACTTTAAACACTTCACAAAATACTAGATATAATATATTTACCTCAACACAGAACTACTAAGAACTAAAACCACTTCGACCAACTAATGCCCTCTATCATCAACAGAGATACTTAGAAATCGAACATTCAATTCGACCAACTAATTGCTTCTATAACAGAGATTCTTAGGGCTCGAACGTAGGTTGTTCTAGTCTAACTGCGAAGTTACTGAGTGCGTGAAGTCAGGTTTCCAACTCTAGTTATATCTATGAAACGGAAAAGGTGAGCGCTATTTCCAAAACCACGCAATAGCCTCCCCTTTCCTTAACACCTACGTACCTTAGACGCTGGAAATAACATGCCAAACGCATCTTAGACACCTCACTGCTAGCGAAACTGGCCCCGAGTGCCGTGACAGATGAAAACTACCAGACAAATGTCTCATTCTGCTGCCCGTGCAGATGTCGGGTTTCACCCCTCACCTGAGCACTCAGCCGATGAAACTACGTTGTGACAGGTGAAAATGCAGACGATAAGTCTGCCCTATGTCTGAGATAGATGAATATTTACAGTTTTTTACGTCTCCAACGCAATAACCTCCAGAGCCTGACATCTATGTAATAGAATGCGTATCAGTATGAGAAAGAAAAAACGGTAAAGTGAGAATGGGAAAGAAAATATTAATGTTTATAGTCGCAAACGTACGAATGCGAAAAACACAGGAAAAGGATAAAAGATCGATAATAAAGTGGAGGACACGGGTAGAAAAAGAAATTAAATATAGAAAATTTATTGATCATAATCTCTATGCGACAATACCTAAAAGTGTGTTTTATTCACTGCCTACTTTTGACTTTCATACCTACATCTGTGTTTTATTCACTGCCCACTTTTGGCTTTCATACCTAAAAGTGTGTTTTATTCACTGCCCACTTTTGACTTTCATACCTACATCTGTGTTTTATTCACTGCCCACTTTTGGCTTTCATACCTAAAAGTGTGTTTTATTCACTGCCCACTGGTGGTGTTCATACCTACAACTGAGTTTTATTCAGTGCCCACTTATGGCTTTCACGAGAAAAGACTTTTTAATTATGTTCTGTTCTGCTATTAAGAGTGTCTGGCCTGTATTCCAGGGATCAGATAATCCAGAATTTGTTACTCCCTTGAGGGAAGAGATAACTCTTATAATTCTGCAAATGTGACTTTGTTATTGGTGAATACTTTTCTTGGGGGAGGGGGGAGATATATATAGTAACTCCACTATGTAAAACAAATTGCTATAGACACCAACAGAACGTGCTGTGACGCAGGCTTCCTGATAAAGGGTCAGCTACAGTTGTAGTCATAAGGTGTGGAAGATTTAATGAACGAATGAGCTCTATGTCTGTTTGTTAAAGATTAGATTATGAAACAACCAAACAAAGAGGAATCACAACGGAATAAAATGTAGCTTGAACGCAGCTGGAAAATCTGGACATGGCGATTGACCTCAGCAATGCCGATTGCCAGAAACAAATGCAAAATAAAAGGCATACACAGGATAAAGCCACATTAACATATGGACTACATGTCAGTCATCTACCCATACCTATTCAAGAACAACATGTCGGTCATCTACCCATACCTATTCAAGGACTACATGTCAGTCATCTACCCATACCTATTCAAGAACTACATGTCAGTCATCTACCCATACCTATTCAAGAACTACATGTCAGTCATCTACCCATACCTATTCAAGGACTACATGTCAGTTATCTACCCATACCTATTCAAGGACTACATGTCAGTTATCTACCCATACCTATTCAAGGACTACATGTCAGTTATCTAACCATACCTATTCAAGGACTACATGTCAGTTATCTACCCATACCTATTCAAGAACTACATGTCAGTCATCCACCCATACCTATTCAAGGACTTCATGTCAGTCATCTACCTATACCTATTCAAGGACTACATGTCAGTTATCTACCCATACCTATTCAAGGACTACATGTCAGTTATCTACCCATACCTATTCAAGGACTACATGTCAGTTATCTAACCATACCTATTCAAGGACTACATGTCAGTTATCTAACCATACCTATTCAAGGACTACATGTCAGTTATCTAACCATACCTATTCAAGTACTACTTGTTATACTAAACAAATGAATAAAAGGATGAAAAATAAAAGATAATGTAGCACTAAGATTTTATATATAACATACTATACAATATATTATGCTACAATGCAATATACTACAACAAAACATTAGGTGCTATATTAAAGTGCACTACACGACTTAAAATACATTACACTCACTAGACACATACAAGAGAATCCGTATAGATTCCCGGGGGGTCTCTAATTACAGGACAATGAAAAATAGCACTAATGTTTCCTCTGGCATGTCGCCAGGGGTGACAATGTGACGGAACTGGCAAGTTAAGCATGTAAAATAAATAACTACATAAACCACCGCTGTAACAGCATAAGACTACTTTAGTGCAGATGTGACGAAGTGGACGACCTATTCGCGATCTTTGGTTCTCTCCGACAGTATCTGTACATTTGTGGTACTGATTTTTATTATGTGCTGTCAATTATCGCACTTTTCTTTCTTTCTTTCTTTACTCGTTATTTTTCTGCTAAGTAGCAGATATTTGATTTTATCACATCACCCTGTAGGTGATAAATATCACATTTGCAAGGAGCACCTGATATGATGTATCACATTTGCTGGGCGTTACCCAGGTTTGTTGGTTATAGGCGCGGCAGATTAACACGTAC
The DNA here is from genome assembly GCA_024509875.1 of Oreohelix idahoensis. Lineage (NCBI taxonomy): Eukaryota > Metazoa > Mollusca > Gastropoda > Stylommatophora > Oreohelicidae > Oreohelix > Oreohelix idahoensis. Next base: position 5,858 of record JAMPIV010017363.1, read on the forward strand.
ATCGGCCAGCGCTATCGGCTTTATGGCCGATAAGGCATGGAGTTTGCGTGCTCATACAACAGATAACGAGATTACTGTCTGTGTGACGCATGGGGGCAGACACGTGTGATATAATCGCTTCCGGTCACCTGGTTAAAAATAATCATGGTTTTATTACATTTTAGACAATATGAGTCTACAAATGTGTTTGTGAGAGTGTATGCAAGGCATCAAATGTCCATATATGGTAATACGTGACCTTTGCAGGCACACACCTTATTTCACGTGGGACTATTTTGAAATAGCACACCCTATCTGCACGATTTGACATGATTGGATCTTTCTGATTAGATTCATAACAACAATGCGTGGGAAGATAGGAATATAGTCTGACCATTTCGCAGTTTTATTTCACTGTGAATTTCACGCTCGAGGGTAAATTCTGACATGGAATGGTAGAATAGAAGAGGGGGGCACATAACTGTGTCGGAAAACGTCATACCCTGAAGAGCGTTTCGTTTCTATTTCTATTACCAGTTATTGGTGGTACCAGCAGAAAGTACTATTCTCTGGAACCAAGTGAAGTTAGGTGGACTGACGTTGTAAGAGACGCCATCATAAGAGGGTCTTATAGACAGATGCAGAACCAACTTGGCCGGTACTCCTTGACGTTCTGGGAACGTGCATCGCCTGAACTTTGACCAGAAACGAGCGCAAGCTTTGCAGAAAGGAACTAACCCAGCGGGAGAAGAAACTACCATTGGCAGCTAAGTGAAAATATCTGCTGCCGAAAGTGACCTCCTTTATTCAGTTAAATCCCATTCAAGTGATGAAATCCTTTTCATAAATATTCAAATTATTTTCCAACTGTTAAAACTTAAAGTGATTATTAAATTTTGTTATTTGTAATGTTACAAATTTAACCGATTCAATCCTTTTAAATGTACTACATGTTTGTCTCAGTCCAAGTTACTAAACACACACTCTAAACAGAGCTATATATTATAATAATAATTCCACTGATTAACTCAGCGATGGGGGCTTAACGAGCTAGAATAAGTCATTGCTAAATTCTTCATAAAAGGTGTCGGCAGATTACAGAATTAACTTGCTCAATAACAGCCAGCATTGTTTTCGCTTATCTGAATATCTTGTGAAGACTCCCATGTGATAGAAGCTTTAATAATCTTCTATTGACATTTCTGCCAAGAGTAATCTTGTGTAAAGATAGACTCCATTGAAGCCTATAATAGATAATCTTGAGTTTTGGCCACTGTTGGACCACTACTGCAAAGCAGGGGAGGCAATACCGTCACAGCAGGTTTCCTGCAAACGGCAGCTGTAGCAGTAGCTCTAGGAAGCGAAGAGGGAAATGACTGCACAGAAATCACGATGATGATTAACGGAAAAGATTTCACGAAACTACATGATTAATTATATGTACGCAGTTTTTAAAAAAATAACCATAAGCCAGCATCTCTACATTCACAGAGCTGACAGAAAAAAATTATTGTATCCATGGTCCTAGATGCTATCCACAAGCCAAAAGCACAATCCACAAGAAGTACAACTCCCAATGGTAGAAAGAAATGGATGTGGATAACAGATCTGACCCATTCCACCTGCTACAATGGCATCATACTTTTTAGCCTGAGAAATTATCACTGCAAAGTAGTAGGCTACTAAAATCGTGTCAGTTTGGCAGAGTGGAAAGAGCTTTTGCCTCTAACGGCGACGTTAGCGGGTTCCGGGATCGAAACCTGGGAGCGACACGCGCTAGTTTACCGAGCCGTAAATAGCTACTTGACTCTGCTTTTGAGTTAGGGAAGGCAAAGACATAGAGGATGGGCACTGGGCACTAGTTACCTCACCTAAAAAAAGCTGGACCTAATATAGTTAGGTCTCTAACACTAGACCTTCCTACGGCAGTATCTCCTATGGGGCTAACTTTACCTTTTACTTTTATCGCTTCAACTTCATCATCATCAACTACCATCTCAACAACAAAGGTCGGCTACAACTGATTTCCAACGTCTTCTGTCTCTTGTCTTGATGGTGCACTCTGATATATTCTTTCCTGCCCATCTCTTCTCACTTATAGCGATGTCTTCCCCTTTCACGTTTGCCTTCAACTCTCCCTTCCACTATGGTCTTCTGAAAAGTGTTATGTCTTTTTACATGGCCAAACTACTTTAGCTGTCTATGCATCAATGTATCTCATACAAATGAATGTCCACGTAGCACTGGAGTCCGGAACCTTGAACACATTCTTCAAGACTGTGCAGCCCACAATGACCTGCAATGTCAGACCTAACCAGAAGTTGTAGAGCTGATGCAGCAGCAGTGGGACTGTCGCCTGGACCTGAAGGAGACTGTGGACTACGCCCTGGAGACAGGCCTTCAGATCTAACATGGCCAATGACCTGATTGGTGAAGAAGACCTAGATACCTCACAACACCAGAGAAAGACACAACCTGGCTGTTAAAACATTCAATCATAACCTTGTAGCTACCAGTGGAGTACAGGTCTCCAACAAATACGTGGCAAGTCTTCCTGTCCTATCCGTCACAGGTTTTTCCATGTTGTCATGATTCCGTTATGTTTAATTCAAATTCTCTTTCTTTCTTACTATGATTTTTTTTTTTTGGCCTCCCTTTATTTCTGTTACCCTGGTGATCCCAGAATTCCTATGGTATGTATCTTCTTCCATATATCCAGGGGCAGCAATATCTCACCCGTTTTCAGTTCCTTCCCTTAAGTTCCCTTCCACCATGGTTCCCTTAGTCGCAGGATGTCAAATTTCTCTGCTGTTGTCTAGGTACTATTGCAATGTTACTTGTTTTCGATGACTTATCCATATAATTTTTGCATTGTAAGTTCTATGTGATGGGGTTCCGTGCCCCATGTCCAACTATCCTTAGTTCCCTTCTACCACACGCCTGGTAAGTCAATTATTACTATTCTTTGCTGCCCTTTCAGGCCCCGGTAACATATAGCCATGTCCGAGCATATTTATCACCACAAATTACTGCGCAAAATCCACAACAGCAAAGAAAACTAAACCCCGTTCGTGAAACATTTATACCATCAGGAATCATTTCTCACGGTTCCATAATAATACTTGAGACAGACAATCAAGCCGCGGGGGAGGGGAAAAGGGGGGGGGGGGAGGGGGAGAGAAGAATAATTTCCTATAAACCCCCCAAAACAAGTTATTGTGTACACAAAGTTGCTTTCCGTTCCCATTCATTAAATAAATTTAAAAAATCTGCGAGTCTGGTAGTGGTTACCAGACTTTGAATGTGAAAAGGTTGTATTGTAATGTACCCTGTTCACAGAGAACTTCCATACTCCGGGCAAAAGTGAATTAAATATTTCGAAGAGACAAAATAAAACAAAAATATGTTTCAAATGCATCGATTTAAAAAAAAAAAAAAAAAAAACTGCCACTAACTAAACGTAATTCCAGAGATTTCAAGGACAGCGGCTCCATTAAAAAATTCCAAAACTTTTCCTAAAGAAAAATGAAATGCCAGCGGGAACTGGGGAATCAGCTGATTAACAAGCAAGTAACTCATCTCAGTTCACTCAACAACAGAACAGCAGAAAGAGTAAAAGAACGACATAAAAAAATAGAGGAAAAAACTTAACGAAGGAAACAAAAAGAGAAATAGCAAGAAAGGGAAAACGAAAGAAAGAGTAGCAGAAAGAAACAGCAAAAGAAAGTTTATAAAAACACGAAAACGAAAGAACTAAAGAACGAAAGAAAGGAAGAAATGAAGAAAGAAAGAAAAAAAGAAAGAACGAACGAAAGAAAGAACGAAAGAAAGAAACCTGTTAACTCCACCTAACGGACAAAACAACAAAAGACAAGAAACAAACACACGACATTTAAGTTATTATATTAAGAACATCGCTGTACATCTATCAACTGTAATATCACTTCTTTTTGTAATCCCTACTTGGACGTCTATACAACACCGACTGACTTGTGATGTTTGCATCAACAGAATAAATCCTCTAGGTTCAATCATTATTATATAAAGTTCTTCAAAGAGGATAACATAGGATCAGAAATCGACCATGTGGCATTACAAATACTTTAAAAAATCCAGACAAAAACCCATAAGCGAAGGGAAACCTTCATTACTTTAATGGGCCAGAGAAGTACGATGGTTTCGCTTTTTAAGAGAAGTTTACGTTTCCGAGCGCATGCGTATTTTGAGATTCGCGTAAATTGAGACAATTTTCTCCATACAAATTCAATACGTTCAAATTAGCGAGGTGTTTCTGTAAAGTAGATTAAAATACAAGTTTTCTTCTTCTTCTTCATGGATTCGACTTTTTACCCTTGCGGCAATTTGGGGATGTGGCTTCAGGTTTTCTTTCAACCCCAGAGAACTTCCCCAACTGAGCGGTCATAAAAGATTTCACGAACAGCATCGGAAAGCAAATATAAAACCAGGAAACATATAATAAAAACATGAAGTTGAGTGACTATCTATCAGACAGGTATCTCAGTTGTTGAGGTGATCATCTTCTTTCCCCTTTTGCGTTCCTTACAGATCATGAAGCTACCACAGCAGGTGGTTCCCTTGTAGGAATCATGCACCAAGCTGTCACATGCTCTTACAGCAGTGGTTTCTGTGACAATTTGTTTGACATGATGTGGCTGCCAAAAGCATGCATAACTTCATATTAACCGCGTTGTACGCCATGGCAGAGGGAACAGCTGTCATATTCTTTATATGCATCATGAGATATTCACGAAAACTACACGAGAACTACACGAGAACTATACGACAACTACACGAGAACTACACGAGAAATACCCGGGGCTTGTTGCGAGCGCCTTCGCATATTTTTTTCCAGCTCGACGTATATCGAATTCGTGTACTCTGAGATCGCGTAAATCGTGAGTGTATTGTATGTTCAAAGCTATCCAATTGGACAGGACACACATTGAGGAAACCAAGTTGGATAGGTCAATAGAGAATAATCTGACTAATTACTTAACAGTTAATCACAATAATATTGTTGTAAATGTGCGGTTATCTTTAAAAGTTTCACCTTGATAGCTTGTGTCTTCAATGTATACTTTTAGACTGTCTGGCTTCCTTCCTCGCGTGAGCGTTACATGAAGCTCAACACAAGACTGCCTCTGGTAGGTATACACCTAAATGATGGAATAATTCACCCCGCGCTTTGCTGATAGTTACGGTAAATGCTTAAATCACAGGAAACTGGCGGCGTCTCAAAATTGCAAGAAATCTGGTGTCGCTTGGCGCTAAACTGATGAAAACTCGTTTACTTTAATTACTACCTGTGATTTTTTTAAATTTTATTTCAGTCCTCTGTCTTGGGTTTTAACAGAATGTTAAAGTATATATATATTTTTTTAATGAAAAGGTACTGGGTGGCTCTTTCATTATGAAAATAAATTATAAAACGGCTCCTTCATTTCTTGAAGATCTGTGAATTCCGAACAAAACAGATTATTGGCTTCTGTCTGGGATTATTCTAATAAGGGTTGTTTTTATAGCTTTTTCATTCTTCTTCTTCTTCCTTCTTCCTTGTTCGCCCTGAAAAGGACGGTGGTTGCGTTGTGTCTGTTTACGCCTAAGCTGTGATATCTGCACCTTTCGGTCGACACATCCGACTTCAGCACGGCATTTTTTAGGGACTGGGTTTGCCTTCCCATTGCGATCCGCACTCGCTCAGCCAGACTGCACTGCTGCAGACTGTTTCCAGGACCACCACGTGGAGGTGGAGTGCGGTCTTGACCAGCTCTGGTTCGCTGGTCCTGATGCAAGCAGTACAGCTATGGGTCGCTGACTGCATTCACTATTGCTGCATCTTTTTCATTCAACAGAACAGTGCAATGCGCACCGCTTCCGTATTTTTCCGAAAAACTGATGCGAAAGTTTCTAACACAATGACCAATGCACCATGGAAAGATTGAAAGACATGCGTGGTCTTTTAACGGGTGTTCAAGTTAGCTTGCACTCAAAGCACGATGCTATGCTTCCCGTTTCCGTATTTACAGAAAATCTGATGCGAATGTTTCTTCCCTTTCAAAAGCAGTCTTAAGACTTTCCACACAGTTGATGGAGCTTTCCTTTGTTCTGTTCCTTGTTATGTTATCAACTTTTCAAGATATCTTTTGTGACGACGAACTGGCATCATCTACATGTGACGGATGGATTTCTCACGCAGCATCTGACAGTTTGATACCTTATCATGCCTTAGCAATCGGCTTATTTACTAAAGTATTCTAGTTTGATTATTTTTATCTACTCGTCGAACAGATGCTGAAGAATGCGAAAGCGTTAACAGCGTAGGCATAACATCTCTCGTTTACTTTCTGTTTATCATCTTGAACTTGACTGAGCCCACGCCACAATGCTGGTTGTTCAACATCAAATTGATGGCTTTTGTAGAGCAATGCAAACACCACCAGTCTTGAAGCTGATCAATGTTGTGTTTCTTTTTACTAAGGAAAATGTATAACAAGTGGAATAACTGATAGTTTCCATTTGCCTTAGTGGCAGATGTGGCATATCCGGTATCTTTAAGTTTAAGTTTTCAAGCTAGTTATAATGGAAGTTGATTGTGCATTTTAAAATAAAATTTAAAAAAACGAACGAACAAACAAACAAACAAACCCGCATGCACGCGCGCGCGCACGCGCACGCACACGCAGAGTCCTTATTAAACTTTACAATGTCTGTTTAAAACTGATTTTTTTTATCTCTGAGCGGCTGCCCCTATATCTGCGCTGCAAATCTTTCGCCAACGCCTATGAAACATCGATTCTTGTATAGCTTCAAGTTAAAGCAGTGTATTGCAGACACCCACAACGATTGCGAACTCATCTTTATACCATCTTTACTAATGACTATCCTAACATTGATCTCTGCTCATCAGCGATGTTTATACAAACTTTGAGAAGCCAAATATGTTCAAGCTGAAATTCTCAGTTCAAAGTATTAACCTTATCATGGACGCAGCTCAAAAAGAGTAACACATGTTTAGTACCAACGATGTTAATTGTCTAGTAAACCTGATCATCCCTAGCGACTTCATCAATAAGTTTTCCGACTGAAAATAAGGAATTATTTGCGCCCCACTGGTCGATAATTCTGTTTGACAGCTTCATAACATCAGCACCGTATTTCGTACTCGCTTCCTGCAAGGAGGAAGGAAAAAAAGGAAAAACATTTCATTGAGGATGGGGGAGGAGAACAACACAGAAACATGGATGGTCCACACACACAACTGTAGATTTCAATGTGGAAACACAGAAGTGGCAACACTGATGAGGGACAAAAATAGAAATACAAGTACAGGTCTATCCAAGTTTTTGCTTCATCTCTCGAGGCAGTCATCGAGAGTTTGCGCAAAAACGACTTCCGAGTGCGTAATAATAAGGCAGGCTGAGACATAATTCAACCAGGATTTATACAACAGGGAAATAATGGCTTTGACCAATAAAACAAGACTCAATTAGCCTAAAAACTCTCCCCAATCGGAGCAAAAAAAGAATTATTGATGATGACGGGGAAACCGGTTTTTGTTCAATCAATGCAAATATTCACGTATGATTTTTATTAATTGTTTAGATGAACGTAGATTTTTACATGTAGCTGACACGAAGTATGTGTCACAGCAGTGAACAAAAACAGCTGTACTCAGGAGCTGTACTCAGGACATAGACCGGAGTCTTCGTTTTTAATGAACGTTTGTACAATATAAGATAGGAGATCCGATCAGGCCATATCAAGTGACATTGTCATTCAAAAGGTAGTTCGCATGCCTTGATGTGGAACCACCCTGACAAGAGAATTCTCTAACGGGACCCACCCGAACTTCATAGCAGTGGCGTCACTATATCAGCAATAATAGATAAGCATGAGCCCCAGGTAGTACCCAGTGGTCTTCGTGGGAACGAACGAACGAACAAAAGAACGAACGAATGAAGAATAGGATCACTGCCCCCTCAGGCACGTCATAAGAGGCCAATAATATGAGGTTATGCATACGGCAGGTAACATGACGTAAAACATACTGCTACAGAAACTACCACTACAAGGTCACATGAAAGCTTGTTGCAGGCTCCCTACAAGGGAACCAGCTACATTGGTGGATCCATGCTCCATAATGAGCGAAATAAGAAGGAATATACGAGTGATAATGTACACACCTGTCAATAAATATACAGTTGTGTCGCATCTTACGCGTATTTAACTTACAGAAACTCAACTATATGCGCTAGTATTACGAAATAAGAAAAAAAAAATGTACAAAACTGCACTTGTTAAAACTGCGTTACCGATTTTTCGCGCCATGCCACTATGACACGTGGGCCTAAAATAACATCCATGGCGTTTATCTTATGTCCCACGTGATTTTAAAAAAAAACTAACCTTCTTGAACTTAGACTGGGAGCTGATATTTCGGTGTCGCAGATAACACGCAAATAAATAAACCAAATTAATCAATGTCGCGTCCCTGCCAACAAGAAGCTGTATAAATTAGCTAATCTATATAAATAAAAGGCAAAATACAGTTGTTTGGTTCTTTCTATGTTCTTAATACAAATCCGCATGCCTTATTATTTCTTAATGAATTTTGGCAGAGAGTCTCTTTAGTTACTGCCGGGTAACGCGGTGTAGTTATTTCATACTTTAATATTGTAATTATGACATTATGAGTAATTAAAGTTTTCCACAGAGAAATGTAAACAAATCAGGGGCTATAATCATGTTAAATAAAAATTAAAGAGTAATCAAGGGATGTAATATAAACGTAAAAACTATTTTTTTTTAGTTTTCGTAACAACTGCCATACTTTTCCATATTTTACAACATAGTTCAAAACTATTAACCATACACTTTTAATTTAATGGAAAATTTAAAAAAAAGCAGTGACTATACAACGTGGATCCATATCCGAATAAAAGTAAGCACTCTCCACGTGGTTTGTTTTATTTTTCTATGCGTAAAACAGGGCCGTAATCAATACAAAATGTAATAAGTTTCTAGCTGAATCAAGGGAAGCAATTTATACGGTAAAATTATGAATCAAGGGAAACAATCAATATGATAAAATTATTAGTAAAAGGTCGTAATTTACAACTCTACATTTTATTTATTTTATATTGCAATTTAAATTAATGCTTTATGCGAAAAAAAAATATTACTGTTATGTACTATTTAAATTATTATTAATGTTTATATCAAATTTAATTACATTTTACCAAGCAGTTTCTGTTTATTTAGCAAATATTACATAGTTTTTCGAAGAATGACTTCATACCTAAAACAGACTAAAACATCTTTTGTATAAGAAAAGAGTCTTTATCACATTGCTGGACCGAGGGTCTTCTATCATTGGACATGTGCCAATCTTAAGCGGAGTGCTCTTCTTCTTCTTCGATCCTTAACCACCGACCGTCAAAGCAGTCAGTGGCCATCACGCCTAGTGGCGTCTTGTAGGGCAACAACAAATTGATTCCACTTTGCTCGGTCGGTGGCCATCCTTCGTACAGTGCCCCAACTCTGGTTCATTCTTTGCATCTCAGCCTCCACAGTCCTCCGCCAAGTTGTTTTTGGTCGGCCTCTCTTTCGCTTTCCTTCAGGGGTCCAAAGCATAGCTGTTCTTGTGATGGCATCGGGGTTTCTTCTGAGGACATGACCAACCCAGCTCCAGCGTCTGCCAGCTATGATGGTATGCATGTCCTCTTGCTTGCTACGAGTAAGCAGATCTTGGTTGGTGATGGTATTCGGCCAAAAGATTCGGTGAATTTTTCTTAGGCATGTTGTGTGAAAAGAGGACAATTTTTACATTTCCTTCTCTGTGACTCTCCAGCATTCCGCACCATAGAGAAGCACAGAAAGCACGCAACTCTGGTATAATCTTAATTTTGTGCTTGTGCTGTATTGGGAGGACTTCCAGATGTTATTTAGGCTAAAGAAGGCTGTTCTTGCCTTATTCATTCTGATGTTGATGTCTTTGCCTGCCCCACCGTCTGGTGTTACTATGCTTCCTAGGTATGTGAAGGTATCTGTCTGTAGCAGTTGCTGATTCCTTACTGATATGGGCTCAGGGTTGCTCACATTGAGCGTCATGACCTCAGACTTCTTTAAATTGATGTTCAAGCCCACCTGCTGGCTAAATTTATTAAGTCTATCCGTTTTTTCCTGGATGTGTTGATGTGAATGTGCCAGCAGTGCAATGTCATCTGCATATTCCAGATCTTCCAATGTTGAAAATGTAGTCCATCTTATTCCTCTTGGACTGCCCTCTGTTGTCTGGCGCATCACCCAGTCTATGACTGTTAAAAATAGAGTGGTTGATAAGGGGCATCCCTGTCGTACTCCTGTCTTCACCTCGAAGGTTAGGTTGCTCTGCCCAACACTACACGTAAAGTTTGCATAGAGGCTTTTTATGATTGACACTATGCAGCTTGGAATTCCATAAGCCCAAGCGGAGTGCGCCTCGCCAAAAATAAGGCAACATTTAAGTGGGGTTTTTTTTTTTGTCCTTAAAAAAAAAAAAGAAAACAAACTAGCTCAAAGCTAAACAATACACCAAAACAAAAGATCTTCTTTATTTAGACATGTGTCCTAATATAACAGGCGTTATCCGTATGTCTCGGTTGAATGGGTCGTGTCTCACCGAAAAGAGAAACTTCTATTTAAAAAATGCAGCTCAACACAATCGCTATGTCTTTTATATTTGAAGTATGTATGACAGAAAATAATAATCATGTATTTTTTACAGGCAATAATGTATATATGTTTGAAAAGAACGTGCTACGAAAAACAGTAGTAAGAACGTTAAAAAAGGATGAGCTGGACCATTCTTTCTTGGTGCGCCAGGTCGGAATGGGACAATGTGTCTTATTAATTAGCTTCTTGCTAAAACTGGGGAGCAGAATAAAGTTGCTTTTGCGATTCCATCATAAGAAATAAAAGTATTTTGGTAAAACTCGGAAGTAAAGTGAAATCATTCTTCCGGTTTGAACCATAAGGAATAACAGTATTTTGTGCGGCTTGCATTTGCAATTACTGTAAACAAGGCACGAGGATAGTCACTTAAAGCAGCAGTCATTAACTTAAACGAAAATTCATTTTCACTCGAATATCAAAATATTATAGTTTGATTTTTACATTTCCTAAGTTTCCTAAACAGTTACTAGAAAATCGCGGGCAACGCCGGGTATTTACAGCTAGTACTCCAATAACAGTTAAGGTGATAAGTTTTATTATTTGTTCTCCTGTTGACTATGGAGCATGGGGCCACCGCAGCAGTTGTCTCCCTGGCAGGAGGCCCACAAGGAAGTATTCATGTGCTCTTGCAGCAGTGGTTTCTGTAGAAATCTGTTTTACACGAGGAAGCTACCAGCGACATGCACAACCTTATATTTGTGGTGACAGTGCGAGTAGTGGGGAGATGCGGAGAGAAGGACAGAGCGGGCATCGATACCCATATCTAAGGATGGACTCTGTACACCACAATGTCAAAGGTATTCCCTCCCTTTTTCGCTCCGTATAGAGCATAAGGCCACAAATGCAGTAACCCTCCAGTACAATGAGTCCACCAAGGCACCTATGTAGACTTGCAGTGATTGTTTCTGTAGTAAGTTGTTTCACATGACTGGGCTGCCTACTCCATGCACAATTTCACCTTAGTGGCCTTCTTCGACATGATTGATGACATCGAACAACATAAAAGAAACATCAAACAACGCATCCGAAACAAAATACACGTAGATCACAAAGTTTTTTTTTTAATATGTGGACATGCGTACTAATATAACCGATGGACCTTATGTTTAGGTTTAACTGATCGCGCCTCGCCAAAAACAAGGCAAACCTGCTATATAAAATAAAAACTGAGAAAATATGCACAAAATAAACTAATATCCAAGATATAAAATCAATAATGTTCGTAAGAATATTCACTAGATGTCGACGAAAGTTATAAACATATCTTAAAAACCATACTCATATTTATCCAACAATTTAACAGAATTATCAAGCATCAAAACCGAATCAGAAAACTACAGAAAAAATAGCCCCAAACATAAAAATAATATATAAGAAAAATAAACGACTCCTGTATTTAAGTCATTCGGTACTTATCGAAGAATGAAATATAAATTTATGACAACCATGCACATATTCAATAAACATTTATTAATTTAAAATAAAAAAAAGACAATCCGAAATATGGAACTACATTTTTTTTTTAAATCTAAGACTAACAAAAACAGAAACAAAACAAAAGACACTCTGCGTGTAGGACTTCAGTAACGCTGAAATTGCAGAATTTCGTATAATTTGATGGGCAAATAAAAAGAGTTGTCGTATCACTGAAAATAAATAAATGAATAATTATTAAAGCAATCAGTATTTTTAAAATATTAAAAAGATAGAAGGGATTTTGGGTCGAGATTTATGTTTCCAAGATTGTCAAAGTACAGAGGTTGAACACAACGGGAAGGTGCATAATTCTCAATACGTCGTTGTGAAATTTCTTCTTCTTCCTCGTTCGTCCTGAAAAAGACGTTGGTTGCGTTGTGTCTGTTTACACCGGAGCTGCGATATCTGCGTCTTTCGGCCGACACATCCGACTTCAGCACGGCATTTTTTGGGACTGGGTTTGCCTTCCCTCTTCGATCCCTAATCTCTCAGCCAGACTGCAGTGATGCAGCCTGTTTCCAGGACCACCACGTGGAGGTGGAGTAGGGTCTTGGTCAGCTCTGGTTCGCTGACCCTGACGCAAGCAGTCAAGCTATGGGTCGCTGACCGCATTCTCTATTGCTGCATCTTTGGTCCCAGTTGTGAAACGATTTCCTGGCCTAGTCAGATTTTCTGTAAATGTATCACCTGTTCAGTTCTCAAGGACTTTGAAGAAAAGAAATGACATACTCTATATCATCTATCTCTCAGACTCTCTCATTTTAGTTGTAACATTCTAAATGAGTTACTTTTTTTATTTTATTTTTTTCAACGCTCGATTACAGGGTTTCATGGATTCTAGGTGGTTCGTGTACATAGCCTAAAAATTTTAATGTTATTCTCACCAACAATTTTAGTGGGAAAATGATCGTAGATTTGTGCATTTTAATAAGTATATTCTTTGTTACATATGGTTTTTGTATTTCAGTATGCCTACATATAAGCTTAACGAATTTCTTTGCGATAAAATGTATTATGTGTATGCAAAAACCTTAATTATGCGGCTATGTACATTTTTTTAAAGAAGAGGTCCGTAGCCTTCACCGGACAATCACAGAAGTCTGTAAACTTTCAACGAACAATCAAAGAGGTCTGTAAACCTTCAACGAACAATCAAAGAGGTCTGTAAACTTTCAACGAACAATCAAAGAGGTCTGTAAACCTTCAACGAACAATCAGAGGTCTGTAAACTTTCAACGAACAATCAAAGAGGTCTGTAAACCTTCAACGAACAATCAGAGGTCTGTAAACTTTCAACGAACAATCAAAGAGGTCTGTAAACCTTCAACGAACAATCAAAGAGATCTGTAAACCTTCATCGAACAATCAAAGAGGTCTAAAAACCTTCAACGGACAATCAACGAGGTCTGTAAACCTTCTGCGGACAATCAAAGAGGTCTGTAAACCTTCAACGAACAATCAAAGAGGTCTGTAAACTTTCAACGAACAATCAAAGAGGTCTGTAAACCTTCAACGAACAATCAAAGAGGTCTGTAAACTTTCAACGAACAATCAAAGAGGTCTGTAAACCTTCAACGAACAATCAGAGGTCTGTAAACTTTCAACGAACAATCAAAGAGGTCTGTAAACCTTCAACGAACAATCAAAGAGGTCTGTAAACCTTCAACGAACCATCAAAGAGGTATAAAAACCTTCAACGGACAATCAACGAGGTCTGTAAACCTTCTGCGGACAATCAAAGAGGTCTGTAAACCTTCAACGAACAATCAAAGAGGTCTGTAAACCTTCAACGAACAATCAAAGAGGTCTGTAAACCTTCAACGAACAATCAAAGAGGTCTGTAAACCTTCACCGGACAATCAAAGAGGTCTGTAAACCTTCAACGAACAATCAAAGAGATCTGTAAACCTTCAACGAACAATCAAAGAGGTCTGTAAACCTTCAACGAACCATCAAAGAGGTCTGTAAACCTTCAACGAACAATCAAAGAGATCTGTAAACCTTCAACTAACAATCAAAGAGGTCTGTAAACCTTCAACAAACAATCAAAGAGGTCTGTAAACCTTCAACGAACAATCAAAGAGGTCTGTAAACCTTCAACGAACAATCAAAGAGATCTGTAAACCTTCAACGAACAATCAAAGAGGTCTGCAAACCTTCAACGAACAATCAAACGACTCCATGGCACCTTGCGTTAGTTCAGTATAAATGTGTATAGTGACCCAGGTTCATTAACTTGTAGTTACATGCTACCGGTGAAGTTAATCATCTCTATGTCTTGGTCTTACTTATGCTGAGAGGTTATGTTGATCATACGGCAATATACATATGACTTCACTGACATCTGATTCTAGGTTGACAAGACGCTGTCTACGTTTTCTATCTTTTATTAAATCACGAACGTATGTACAGCATGTAGAATATAAACGTTCAATACATCAAAGCAGGACATCAATTTCAACATCTCACATAGATCTCATCACACTGAACATTACTAGTTCATGTATATTGCTGGATGGTCAGGAAGAATATATCTGACTCGATTTCCTTTAAGTCTTTCGTTAACTTGGTAACTTTCAATTCTCTACGTTGACTTGGATTATGCTAAACTGGTCTACCTCCAGGGGATGAAGATTTTACCCTTCAGCCTATACTGTTATATAATTACTGTCACTTGAAATCGCCACGGTTCTACGTTCTCTATAAACACTTGAGGCACGAATTCACTAAATATCAGTTGAAAGTCATTGATTCGCGTTGCACGAAGATATCTCAAAATACTACATACCAGGTTCTCGTCTTGATCTAATTCGATCTTGAACTATCGTTGGCAAACTGCTTTCAGACATAATCGTCTTTGCTGCACCCTCACAACCTCATGCACGATTGTGACGAAAGCTTGTCTAACACATCTGGATGGTTCTAACACAATGGCGGCCTCAAATAGCTAACTGCTATGAGCCATTTGCCAGTAGAAAAATACGGAATCTTCCGTGTGTCTCTTATTTATAGACCAGAACCAGTGGAAGTCATGTGAACTATTACCTATGTCCCTGAACTCATGAATTACTTCCCCAGCTTGTCTATTCCCAGTAATGTCCCTTTGATTAGATTTCCTATCACAAAGATAATGGACCCCTTTGATAGCCCGATGAAGGTTATGGACCCCTTTGATAGCCCGATGAAGGTTATGGACCCTTTTGATAGCCCGATGATGGTTATAGACCTTCTTTTAAAAAACAATGTACATTAAAAATATTATAGGCCTAATCTAAATTTTAGGGTATATTCACGAGCATCCCCCTCCCCCATAAAATCCATTCACGGACTCCCCCTAGAACCCATTCACTGACTCCTCCTAGAATCCATTCACGGACTTCCCCCTAGAACCCATTCACTGATTCCCCTTAGAATCCACTTACGGACTCACCCTGGAACAAATTTACTGACTCCCCCTGGAACCCATTCATGGACTCCCCCTAGAACCCATTCACGGACTCCCCCAAGAACCCATTCACGGACTCCCCCTAGAACCCATTAACTGACTCCTCCTAGAACCCATTCACTGACTCCTCCTAGAACCCATTCACGGACTCCCCCTAGAACCCATTCACTGACTCCCCCTAGAACTCATTCACGGACTCCCTTTAGAATCCACTCACGGACTCCCCCTGGAACCCATTCACTGACTCTCACCAGAATCCACTCACGGACTCCCCCTGGAACCCATTCACTGACTCTCACTAGAATCCATTCACGGACCCCCTTTCCCCCCAGTGGTCCATGGACCACAAGTAGGAAACCCTGGCTTGGACCAAGGGCGGAATGTCCGTTCGTTCGTTCGTTCACTGTACCTCTAACAGTCTAAATCTCTCACGGTCTTTATTTTATTTCTAACACTGCATCTCGCATACCCTCTTATAGTATTCCTAACATTACATCTCTAACACTCAAATTAACTTTGTATCAAACTTTCCCTTCAAAGTCTCTACTTTGTCATACTCTCCCAATCCTCTTATCTCTCTCCATCTGTCTTTGTCATCCCATATACCATACTTCCTCGCTCGCTCATTCCGAATGTTTGTTACATTTTTTCCCCAGTCTGTCACTCTTTCAAAGTAATGACCATATTCTCAGTTTCTCACAACCCCCGCGCACATTCGTTATTCTATATCTCAAAATTACTCAAATTGCATGCCTCCGTCGTTTTCCCATACATTGTATATCTATTAGATCCTTCCATCGTTCTTTTTATCTTAAACCTCCTAATCTGTTGTCGCACATATATATTCATCCACACTTAATACTCTTCTACCTGTCTCTGTCATTTCTCACTCTTCTCTCGCACGCAGTACTTCCGCCCACACACTTCTCTCTCACCTAAATACTTGCTCACAAACAAATATTTTTTTATAGTACCCTGGTCAATCCAGTGGCTCTATAAAACAATCAGACGCTCTCTCTTCTCATTCAATCGCTTCTCACAACCTCTTATAACCATTTATTTCCTCTCACTGGTACAATGTAATTGTTAACCCTCTCCTCTCCTTCGTTCTCTTGTACTTCTTGTACGCCCCCTCTCTCTCATTCTCTTGTACCTCTTACTGTGAGCCTCTCCCTCATTCACTCGTACCTTACAGCACTCCTCTCGCTCATTATCTTGTACCTCTTACAACACTGCTCGCCTTCATTGTCTCGAACCTCTTACTTCATGCCCCTCACTCTCTGCCTTATCTTCTATTCCCTCAACCCAAACAAATCATCAAACCATGACGTCATAATGTCTTTGCCGTAAAATCAGGTACTAACGTTTTTATTTTCTTCCCAACAAAACCTACTACGCGCCCCTCCCAACGCTCAAGCTACGCAGGCCCCCCCCCACCCCCCCCCCCCCCCCCAACGCCTTTACTGCTGACTTCTCTTATAAGAAGAACTGCGGTAAGATTATGGTAAACGGGAATTGATTTGAGTTCCCCATGGAGCATGGGCCGTCAATCAACTCATGCCAAGTCCCTCCTATCCTGTGCCATCTGTTCAAGATTTTTTCACTTCTTTCTCATCCCTGTCACGTGCCACTGCAGTTCTGGTGTTCGGTCGTTTATGGTCTATCCCCGATCTGACTTTTCTGCAGATTCCAGAACTCAAGACTGCTTTGTAATGCTTTCAGCTGGTGTCCTCAATGAGTGTCCTATCCATCGATAGCGTCATCTTCTCATCTCTTGTTCTACTGGCACTTGTTTGATTCTTGTCATTAGTTCTACATTAGTGATCTTGTCATTAGTTCTACATTAGTGATCTTGTCATCAGTTCTACATCAGTGATCTTGTCATTAGTTCTACATTAGTGATCTTGTCATCAGTTCTACATTAGTGATCTTGTCATCAGTTCTACATTAGTGATCTTGTCATCAGTTCTACATTAGTGATCTTGTCATCAGTTCTACATTAGTGATCTTGTCATCAGTTCTACATTAGTGATCTTGTCATCAGTTCTACATTAGTGATCTTGTCATCAGTTCTACATTAGTGATCTTGTCATCAGTTCTACATTAGTGATCTTGTCATCAGTTCTACATTAGTGATCTTGTCATCAGTTCTACATTAGTGATCTTGTCATTAGTTCTACATTAGTGATCTTGTCATTAGTTCTACATTAGTGATCTTGTCATTAGTTCTACATTAGTGATCTTGTCATCAGTTCTACATTAGTGATCTTGTCATTAGTTCTACATTAGTGATCTTGTCATTAGTTCTACATTAGTGATCTTGTCATTAGTTCTACATTAGTGATCTTGTCATTAGTTCTACATTAGTGATCTTGTCATTAGTTCTACATTAGTGATCTTGTCATTAGTTCTACATTAGTTCTACATTAGTTCTACATTAGTGATCTTGTCATTAGTTCTACATTAGTGATCTTGTCATTAGTTCTACATTAGTGATTCTTGTCATTAGTTCTACATTAGTGATTCTTGTCATTAGTTCTACATTAGTGATTCTTGTCATTAGTTCTACATTAGTGATCTTGTCATTAGTTCTACATTAGTGATTCTTGTCATTAGTTCTACATTAGTGATCTTGTCATTAGTTCTACATTAGTGATCTTGTCATTAGTTCTACATTAGTGATCTTGTCATTAGTTCTACATTAGTGATCTTGTCATTAGTTCTACATTAGTGATCTTGTCATTAGTTCTACATTAGTGATCTTGTCATTAGTTCTACATTAGTGATCTTGTCATTAGTTCTACATTAGTGATTCTTGTCATTAGTTCTACATTAGTGATCTTGTCATTGGTTCTACATTAGTGATCTTGTCATTAGTTCTACATTAGTGATTCTTGTCATTAGTTCTACATTAGTGATCTTGTCATTAGTTCTACATTAGTGATCTTGTCATTAGTTCTACATTAGTGATCTTGTCATTAGTTCTACATTAGTGATCTTGTCATACCACTTTAATTCTTCTATTCTGTGCATGCACCCATTTATGAAGGTCTGTAACTTCTAGGCTTTTTTTTTCTTCCGTGTACTCAGAACTTTACATTAGGACTACCTTGACAATTTAACTGAAGATTATTACGTTTATGTTTAACTTGATTTCTTTTGATTTCAATATAAGTCCCCATCCAATGAAAGCTACTCGTCTTTTGTATCCTTATGTTGCTATCTGTTCCTCCAATTCTGACAATACTACTGCAATGATAAATGTACGACTGTACATCTAATACAGGTGTTTCTTCAAGTGTAACCTGGCTATCGTTACTGCATTTCTTCTAACCTTTGTCCTTGTCCTGTGTATTTTCAATCCCAGTTTCTATGACCTCTCGTCAGGTAGTTACGTTGTGTCTTGCATATGGTTCAGTTATTCCAGAAGAGCCAGGCTGTCGGCAAAATGTAGATCACCAAGCTGTTTTGTCGATAAATGTCGATATTACACAAATATGGGTACGTTG
>JAMPIV010017363.1:30000-92500 GCA_024509875.1 Oreohelix idahoensis
GCTGTAGATGGATAGCTCACACACTGAGGAAACCCGTTTTTAGCACTATCTGGCAGTCTTTGTGCTGGAACCTCCAGGGTAAGATAATGTCACGGGTTGTCTCCCCTTAGCTCTGCAGTAGTGATCCCACAGTGGCCAAAACTCAAGAGTAACTTATGTGGGTCTTCAAAGGTGTCTACCTTCGCACAAGATTACTCTTGGCACACTTGTAGGTAGAAGGATAACGATCCTTCTACCTCAAGGGTATTTTCACACAAGATATTCAGAAAAGCGAGAATAATGCTGCATGAGGCTGAGCAAATGTTAACTCTAGTATCTGCCGTCAACTTTTGTGAAGGATAGGGTTTTCTTATAATAGTTAGCTCGTTCAACCCCCCCAGCTGAGTTAATTCAGCGAAATTCCACATATTATTATTGTATAGCTCTGTTTAAGTGTATTTAAGAAATTGTCTGAGACATACGGATGTAGTACATTCAAAATTATTAAATCAACTTTAGATTTGTCTTTATACAAGTTACAAATTTAATAATAAATTATGTTTTAAGTTATAAAAATGAATAATTCCTTATAGAAAAAGTTATCATCACTGGGTGATGTTATGGCGTTAAAAATTGGATAGTTCACTTGGCAGCTTTTATGTTTCTACTTAGTTGCCAATGAGTTTGTCTGTTCTGCTCCAGCTGATGTTTGGTTCTTTGTAGATGGATGCCTGATTCACACTCGTCACTGGTCAGGTTTGAAAGATGTAACACGTTCCAAGAATTGTCATGGAGTAACTACCAAGCTGGTCCCGCGTCTGCAGGCCACTTATACCCTCACTTGTTCCAGAGATAGTACCCTCAACTGGTATTACCAACTAGTGTCACAAAAGAAGAGAACAAATACCCTCTTGAGTATTGAATTTCCCGACACAGACTTATGTGTCCCCCTCTTCCACCATCCCATCTATCTCAGAAATGTTACCCTCGCTGAGAATTAATATTAATCCCATTGAGCGGAAAACCATTCATTGCATTTAGGTTGAATAGATTTATATTTACCTTTACACTGGTTCAAAAGGTTGAAAACTTTCATTACTTATAGAGTGAATATGTTTACATTTACATCTACACTAGTTGAAAATGGTAATAATATAATATTATTATACATTTATAATATGTATGTACATCATTCTCTCATCCTTCCCTCCCTGCTCCATAAGAAACTTGGGACTACCTCTGCTTTTAGTTCTCTACAAAGAGCCGCGCTAGCGTAGTGATTACAACACCGCTCTGGCGACCGGGTGATTCAGGATCAAACCCGGGCGACGGCATTTGAGGATTTTTCGTCGACCGGGAATTGGACTGGATTAACTCGAGACCTGGCGAGGACATTTGAAGGAGTGTCGTCGACCAGGGATTGGCGGCTCCTGAGCCGACCCAGCTCTAATGGGTACCTCCGAAATCGGCGAGTATCAGCCTGAATGGCGAGGGACACCTGTCTCTGTACAAGAAAAGGGATACTCACGTAAAATCAATGTCAGGTTAGACATTAATAATAACCTGCGATTTCGCCTCGAGTATTAGCGAGCGTACGAAAAAAAAAAGTTCTCTACAAGAAACTCGCATAAAGCAGTCACCAGCCTTTGCAGTGGTGGTTCATGAAATCATCATTCTATATACTGAGGTTGCCAGCCTCAAATGACTTAGACATCCACTAGCGATTTTCACATATTAATATTCACATGTCAATATATACATATTATTTCACGTGTTAACAATGCAAAACATAGAATTATAAATGTAAAACTTGCCCCAAAATGTGTTTGGGATCACTGACTGACTTCTGGCTCAGAGAAATAGTTATGGCAACTTGATGCCTCTTACACGTGTTCTGGGGTGTTGTTACTTTACAATAAGTTCCCACTTTGACTCCGTGTTTCAGATTCCTCAGATTCCGGTTTTCCTTGCTAATAAAGGTAGAGTTTTCCTGGGCTGTTAAGTCCTCAAGAGGCTCAAACAAGTCCGGTCCGATAAATGGATTCTAATTCTATTCTTGACGAGGTGAATTTTCACAGTGCTTTACACCAGCTAAAATGTCAGGTTATATTACAACTTTCGTCCATTGTTGTTTACTATTAGACCAGGCTCCAATAAGAAATGATGTTATGTTTACATCTCGAATGCCAGTCAATAGTTACAATCATGCGTGGTTTGATGGCGTCTATTCAAAAAATATCCTCACAGAAAAATTCTGCATGTTATGTAACAGGTCATTTTCCGCATAAGGAGTTGTTATATCCGTCAATTCGCGGTAATAATTACACTTCAACTCTCTACATTATCACAAATAATGTCCTTGTAACACTTCTGTCCGGAAGTCATTATAACTTTCCGTCTTTCAGGTGAATGTATGTAATATATCCGCAGACGGGTAATTTATCTCCCCGTCCTTGTGCAAACACCGACCCTCGTGTAACCATCTGGGCTGTGACTCTTCACGACAGTAATTAGGGAGTCCCAATCGCCACATCAGCGCTAAATAAACTTACTGAGCGTACGTCGTGCTAATCCGGCGCGGCCAAGGTTTGGTACACGAGAATTTGACCAACATGACGTCGGTCAATATTGCATCACCTGTCTACTCTCTCAGCAGGGGTGGTCAGGTAAGCAGACAAGACGAATTATTACGGAGAAGAAGTGCAAACAATGACTCAAAAATAACAATACTGCCGGAGAGGAAAACAAAGCGAACCCAATTATGTGACAGAGAGGCAAAGAGAGACCAAAGGACACATCGAGAAGAGAACTAGAGGCAGACATGAAACAGATGAAGAACACAAGGAAAAGCCTTGAGCTGATGGCACAGGACAGGAAGACTTAACATAAGTTTGTTGACGGCCTATATTCATCGGGCAGCTGAAGTGTGATGATGATCGCGAATACTTCCGTAGGGAAGCGAAGTGTTAGAGATTTCAATATACTTGATTTCAGCTTTATGAGTCGGGATGACTGGTTCCCTTCCTCGCTGCCCTTGCCTTACCTAACTCAAGAGAAAAGTCGAGTACCCAATTACAACTGGCCAGACTGGATTGTGATGCTACCAGGCTTCGAACCCGGCTACTTTACCTACAGAAGCAAGCGCTCAGACCCCGCTCATTCATGGGGTACTTAAAGACACGTGGACATAAGGTGTTTTCAACGAAGTAGAATTTAACACGTCGGATACTGGGCCTTATTTGGCTTGTTATAGTTTTATTAATTCCAGTATTTTTTCTCAATTACGACTACAGGAAATGTCACTACGTTAGAAAAAAAAATAGAGAGCAAGCTCACCCGTCAAAACAACGACGGGAGAATAATTAAAGACACCAACAGTGTACTTATCTGAAAAGTATATTTCATTTCTTTGAATACTTTAAGTGTTTGAAGTAATTTATCTTACATGTATATTTTATTTCTTTGAATATTTGTTACTGTTCAGGGCATTGTATCTTAAAAGTATATTTTATTTCTTATGATTACTTGTCAAATGTTTCAAGTAATTTATCTTCTGAGAAAATCATGCGGAGAAGAGAACTGACGACTGACATAAGAACTGACGACTGACATAAGAACTGACGACTGACATAAGAACTGACGACTGACATGAGAACTGACGACTGACATGAGAACTGACGACTGACATGAGAATAACAAATGACATGGAAAGAATCTGAATGACTGGGGTAGGATGGGAACATGTCGTTAAGTAAATGAAAACGTATTCTTCTACAGAGCACCAAATAGTAAAAATAATAACAGTAATAATAAATAAACAAATAAAGAAAAATAAGAATAATAACGCACCGGATCTTCTTCTTCTTCTTCTGCGTTCGTCCTGAAAAGGACGTTTTTTACGTTGTGTCGCCGTTTACATCAAAGCTGCGATATCTGCGCCTTTCGGCCCGACGCACCGGATCTGATGTCAGAGATTTTTTTCCTGGAATGACGGTACCCTGGATATGAGACCAGGAAAACATGGTTACTGGTTGAGGTTCGTGGGATATGAGAGCAGGAAAACATGGTTACTGGTTGAAGTTCGTGCGATGTGAGAACAGTTGCTGATCAAGGGACCTGGGATATCAGAACCTAAATAACAGTTACTGGTCAAGGGATATGGGATATGAGAACATAACATCATAGTTACTGGTCAGGGGGCGTGGGATATGAGAACCTAAAATCATAGTTACTGGTCAGGGGGCGTGGGATATGAGAACCTAAAATCATAGTTACTGGTCAGGGGGCGTGGGATATGAGAATCTAAAATCATAGTTACTGGTCAGGGGGCGTGGGATATGAGAACCTAAAATCATAGTTACTGGTCAGGGGGCGTGGGATATGAGAACCTAAAATCATAGTTACTGGTCAGGGGGCGTGGGATATGAGAACCTAAAATCATAGTTACTGGTCAGGGGGCGTGGGATATGAGAACCTAAAATCATAGTTACTGGTCAGGGGGCGTGGGATATGAGAACCTAAAATCATAGTTACTGGTCAGGGGGCGTGGGATATGAGAATCTAATATCATAGTTACTGGTCAGGGGGCGTGGGATATGAGAACCTAAAATCATAGTTACTGGTCAGGGGGCGTGGGATATGAGAATCTAAAATCATAGCTACTGTTCAAGGGGCATGGGATATGAGAATCTAAAATCATAGTTACTGGTCAGGGGGCGTGGGATATGAGAACCTAAAATCATAGCTACTGTTCAAGGGGCATGGGATATGAGAATCTAAAATCATAGTTACTGGTCAGGGGGCGTGGGATATGAGAACCTAAAATCATAGCTACTGTTCAAGGGGCATGGGATATGAGAATCTAAAATCATAGCTAATGGTCAAGGGGCATGGGATATGAGAATCTAAAATCATAGCTACTGGTCAAGGGCATGGGATATGAGAATCTAAAATCATAGCTACTGGTCAAGGGGCATGGGATATGAGAATCTAAAATCATAGCTACTGTTCAAGGGGCACGGGATATGAGAATCTAAAATCATAGCTACTGGTCAAGGGGCATGGGATATGAGAATCTAAAATCATAGCTACTGGTCAAAGGGCATGGGATATGAGAATCTAAAATCATAGCTACTGGTCAAGGGGCATGGGATATGAGAATCTAAAATCATAGCTACTGGTCAAGGGGCATGGGATATGAGAATCTAAAATCATAGCTACTGGTCAAGGGGCATGGGATATGAGAACCTAAAATCATAGCTACTGGTCAAGGGGCATGGGATATGGGAACAGAAAACACGGTTTCTAGTCAGGGGTATGGGATATGGGAACAGAAAAACACGGTTACTAGTCAGGGGGCATGGAATATGAAAACACAAAACCATGGGTTACATATCAAATCTTACCTTCAGTTTAAAGGCCCTGAACTGGCACCAAACCACGTTTATAATCTTGATGACCTCCACGTGCAGATGCAGGAAGAACAGATGTCTGCCTACGTCCATGGGCGTCTGGAGCACCAGCTCAGACATCAGGCGGGGTTACATCGTGCAAGCATGGCATCACGTGCTATAAGGATGGATAAACGATGATTCCCGACCGTGTAGGCGTGTGCTTCATTACTTCTCTAAATCTGCTGGCAACGGCAGGGGAAACCACAAATAAAGCACACGAGCAGATTATAGATATGAAGGAAGTTGTATTCACGTGTGAATCAGAGTTGTCAAACTGGTGATTCCGTTGAATTTCTGGTGAAAGATAACCATGTTCACGCCCATCAGGACGGACAAACCCAAGCTCCATGTGTGAATGAAGTAGCATTAGCGGTAACCTGAACACAGCTTCCACAAAGGCAACATTAACGGTAACTATAACAGCTTACAAAAACGTAACATCAGCAGGAAGTATAACTGAATTTACAAAAGTAACTGTTACAATTACTTGTTAAAACAAAAGCACTGACACGATTTCCGTTTTAACACCTCCGCAGTCAGAGCACTAATATTATCGCCGGTTAATTTTCACGCTTTGCCTGGTGGCTTTACGAACAAAAATTACCGTCTCCATCGCTCCTGATTTATACAACTTTTATTAACAGAAAACACTGAAACAGTGTCGCCAATCAAGTCAATATTTTCCATTTCCGATATTAGACATTCTTCTGTCCATACATAGAAAAAATAAAATAAAAGGAACACGCACCAAGTAAATGGACTATCAAAGGAAGACCGCCGAGTGGGCAATGGCCTAATCGATTTATTAAAAGAAATTGGAGCCACGAGTGTAAATGTTCCCGGAAGGT
This sequence comes from Oreohelix idahoensis, assembly GCA_024509875.1. Taxonomy (NCBI): domain Eukaryota; kingdom Metazoa; phylum Mollusca; class Gastropoda; order Stylommatophora; family Oreohelicidae; genus Oreohelix; species Oreohelix idahoensis. The sequence goes on from JAMPIV010017363.1 coordinate 36,281, forward strand.
TTATAAAAACATCTACATTCAGTGAGAATTCACTCAGCTGGGCTTAAAATCGAACACAGAAACAGCTGAATTCGATTGTCAAGTGTTTGACAGTCTACGTAAGGCGTAACATTCTGCAGTAGACACCGCGCCAGACAGAGAAAGACAGAGACACGGTGTTTGCGTTCTTGAGTATATGCGTTTATGTGCGTGAGTGGACAAATTTAACTCATGAATCCGTGTCTTCTGAGGTCATTATCAATTATTAAGAACACATACATACCTGCACGCACGCGCAAACACACATAGGTTAATGAGGTAAACGTATCCACTCACATAAACGCATACATTAAAGGACACACACAGGGTCTCTTCACTTTCTCTTCCTTCCTGTGCGTCTTCTGGAATCAGTGTCAATTTTTTAGAACGCACACACTCGCGCAACATACACACATGCACACCCACAGATTAATGAGTTAAACGTATCCACTCACTCATACAAACGCCCACATTCGAGAAACGCATACACAGTGCCTCTCCCTGTCACTCTCCTCCTTCAGGTCTTTCTGGAATTGTTAATTTTTAAGGGAAAACAAAACACACAAATACACACAGACACACACAAACACACACGAAGCATGCGGGTGTTCTCCGTGAACTAAAAGGGTGACCGGGGGAAAAGGGGGAGGGGAAAGAGAAAGGCGAGAGAGGAAAGACAATGTTATATGTTCAAACAAAATAGCTTCACAAGGAAGGTACACGAAAATAACATGTTTCGCACGCGGAAGTTCTAAAATTACGCAGATAATTGCCAAATCAGCATGGCCTTTCTCGACTGCGATTTTATCACGGAATGTGTCCTACCAAGGTGTTTGTTCAGCAGTATGTCCATAGAAAGCTAGTCTCAGCATCAAAGCCCCATTATTAAGATTGACATTTCAGCGCCGATTTGAAGATCTGGCAAAAGACGTCACAGAACAGTTGTCTGAAAGGTTAGCTACCAGCAAACATTTGTCAATTCTCTTAGATGAGAGTACTGATAATATCATAGACAATGCACAACTCTTGGTTTTATGTGTGCATTTAATAATATATGGAAATCAATAGAAATCAAGTACAGCACAACAATCTGTATCTTCAACTCAAATGTCAGGTCAGTCCTACTGCTCTGAAACATGGAGACAAAAATCATCAACTGCCACGAAGCTACAGGCCTTCACAATTGAGTACTTGTGTAGACCAGAAGTATTGAAATGGTATGACAAGATCACTCATGTGGAACTGATGACGACAAGAGCATGACATTTGACCGTGGAACAAGAGGTGAGACGAAAACTAGGCAAGGGATAGAACACACAACGGGGAAACAAGCAGGCAGTATAAACATGGAGTCCTTGGCCTGGAACCCCAGGGTACGAGAGGCAGATGAAGACAACAACAACAAAACACACGAGGAAGACAAGTGGACACATACATGGAAGGGATAACCAAGACCCTGAGGGGGTGGCACAGTGCAGGAGGACTTAACACGAATTTGTTGAACGTCTATGCTCCTTAGGGAGGTAAAGGGTAATGATAATGATAAGGATTGGATGATAATTTAGAAATAACTCAAGAACTCACTAATATAGAGAGCTTGGCTGCATGGATCTCTCAACCAGGTCTAGATACAGTAGAACGTCTATAAGTTGACCACCCAAGGGACTGTAGCAAACCGGTCAACATACGGAGGTGGTCAACATACGGAACGAGGCCTATTGTTCTGATACTTTACTTCTTTGAACAGCTTATATTGGAGAATACAGTATCATACGAAATCATACATAATCACAACATCAAATCATCAACATCTGTTTTATCATGGTTTAATCATTCTTTCTGAAAAAAAAGAGTCAATCTTGGTCTGGGTCTTATTCTTATTACAAACATAAGTGGAGAAAGCACTCTCAACGCTGGCTACACCACTCAACATACCTGGGCATTTTTCCACAGCAAATAACTTCAACTGCATTATCAGATGCCTGACAGCCTCTTCTTTTGGAGTCTCTGCAATTTCTGTGTCATCGTCACTTGCTTCTTCAACTTCACCAGCTGCTTCATGCACTGTTATGCTTGTCTGTACTTCGGTCAATATCGCTTGAAAAATTCCTTCTGGGTCAGGTTCATTACAGGTTGCCACCTCATCATCCATTGCAACAAAACCTTCAAAATCTACTCCTTCGAATTCTGCCATTGGCGCTGGACTGTCCGATGGGGTAAAACGTCATGCTCTTGGGTTGTGACATATCCACATTTCTTGAAACACTTCTGTATCGTTTCCGGCTGAACTTTATTCCAAGCAGAACTGATCCAGAGGACAGCATCCAGAGCGTTAACTGATGCAGCGGATGAAGTTGCTTCCACAGGCGGACCACAGATCTGTGTTTTAGTAATGACCCACTGCAGGAGCTGGGCCCGGTAGTGCATTTTAAATGTTTTGATGATGCCTTGGTCAAGAGGTTGGGTTTTTGAGGTCGTGTTTGGAGGCAGAAATTTCAGTGTCACGTTTGTGAGATGTTCCACTTGTGGGTGGCCAGGACAGTTGTCTACTGTCAGTAGAATAGACCGTTTCTTCTTCTTCATTTCTCGGTCGATGCCCCTTACCCACTCCTCAAATAGGGCGCCAGTCATCCATGCGGATTTGTTTGATCTCCAAGTGACGGGGAGGTCTTCGGGCTTCAGGTTCTTGAATGCGCGTGGCTTTGCCGATTTACCAATCACCAAGGGCTTTAGTTTCTCTCCGGTTGAGCTAGCGCAAAGCATAACTGTGAAACGTTCTTTGGAAAGTTTTCCGCTCTTACATTTGTCACCCTTCATGGCGAGGCTCCTGTCAGGCATCGCCTTGAAAAAGAGTCCGCACTCGTCAGCATTAAAGATGTCGTCGTCTTTGAAGCCTCTGGCGAAGTAAGGAAACTTTTTGATGAACTCTTCCACAGCTTCTACTGGAACTTCATTGGATTCACCACACAACACTTTCTGGGAGATCGTGTGTCGCAGTTTAAATTTCTCGAGCCAACCACTTGATGCTTGGAAATCTTCTGCCACCCCGAATTCCCTTGCGAATTTTTTAGCAACTTCTTGAATCATCGGCCCGGAGATTCGGGCGTTAACTGCCCTCATTTGTTTGAACCAGTTTAATGTGGCTTCATTGACTTCATCTAGGGGAGTTTTCCTCCTTTTCCGCTGTAGATCTCCGCTTTCCTTACCACATCTCTCCAAGTACTCATGTTTACGTTTTTGGATGTTGCTAACTGTGGTCTTGCTAACCCCAAAATGTTCTGCCGTCTTTCTTTGGCTGCTGCTTTCCAGGAAATGTAGAAGATCAACCTTTTCCTTCATTGTCAGCTCCTTGAGTTCTTCCTTTGGGCCATCAAAAAAGGATAGGTTAATTTTGTCAACGATAAAGTGTATAAAACACAGTCTGAGAGAGAACTTACAGTTTAGTAGTTGAATTACTATCAACCGGCAGGGCAGTCATAGCAAGAATGAAGATTTTGCTTAGAAGTTGGTCCTTTTATACTACATGTTTGCGAAAAAAATCAAAGAGGTTAGGTTAATTCGAAAAGCGGTCAAAAAGCCTGTGCCGACAAAATTCAAAGACACTGATTTTTTTAAAACTGGTCAAGTAATAGAGGGTAAATTACTATTGTGTGTCATAGTCCAAGTGGTCAAGATACAACTTACAGAGGTGGTCAACTTATAGAGGTCGTCTTCCATTGAGTACATGTGGTGCGTGTCCGGTCTATGAAAATGTGGTCAACTTAGGGAGGTGGTCAAAAATGTTATCGCAAAGTGTAGGCCACATGGCCGCTACACTGGTAAAATTTAAAAAATTGGAAACCTACCCACCACAAAAATATTTATAGAATGTGTGATTTCTGTATACACACTCTGGAATCCTCGCCGGTGCTAAGGAGTTCGTGCAATGTTCTGAGATACTCCTTGTGTGGTAATAAGGGAGGAGATCGGAGCACTGATGGAGTTGTCCGTGATCAATGAAGATGGGTGTCCTTCAACCAAACCAAACCAAATCAAGAAACGGAATTTGCTGGTCACGCTAAATTAGTTACTATTAAATCAAATAGTGAGAAGAATGACAAGGAATTAACAAAGAAATAAGTATCACATATGCCCCAATATAACAGCAGAGCTCGTAAGCTCTGAACAGAGCAGATAAACACATTAACAACATCGGTGCTATATACATAAATCACAGCCACGTAACTGAGTCACGAAGACAAATGAGATGTACAAAGGTTTGCTTGTTTGATTATGCCATCATGGCAAGAGATAGGAAATCTTGGAAATTTACAGGGTGATTGACAAAATCACTTCCTATTTGTAAACGTGTATACCCTCAGTTGTATCTTTTTGATATACATCAAACAAATGTCAAAACTAGGTGCAACAAATGCCACATGACTAATACTTATTTATTTATATATATATTTAATTTCCAGAAACAAAATAAAACAAAATAACATCTTAAATGGCTAATAAACTGACGTCACAAGACAACAACACGCTACGTGACGTCTGCCAGATAAAATGGCAGTTAATTCTGTTTATGTTGACATTTGCTTCACATAATTTATCTGAATACGAGTGAAGAAATAATTAAAAATAGGAACAATCACCTTGGATACAGTCAACATCCAATGAAGAGGTGGGACTTCATTGGAATCATACACACAGCACGTGTCATTGTTCTAGAATCGCTGGGTTTATAGAAATGGAAGGAAGCCAAAAAAATCCACCGATGCCTAACAGGCATTAAATGGATGACCTGGATATGGAAATAACTTGATCGTTTAACGTGAATTTGTTGAAGGGTTTATCTTAATACGGAACTAAAAGATAATGAGCCCAACAGAGCCTATTCACATTTAAACACGAGATTCTCATAACATTTAAAAACAAAAATCAACGTAGAAATCGCTCATTTCACATTTCGTTACAGGCTTATAACAAGGTGAAGGTCTTCGCTCAGGTGAAGCTACAAGGAAAGATGTTAAGACTCTCGTCTTTTGTTTTCTCCCGCTCAGCAGGCAGCATAACCAATCAATAACTATTCGGTTCCGTTCTGGACGCTCCACTAGTTACAATAACCCTCATTATGAAAGCTATTGCGGTCCTAACGTGGGTAGTGCAAATGTGTTACGTCTATTTAAGTCTGTGACGGAAACATATGACTGGACAGTGATCAACTAAGGACATCAAGAAATGGAGCAGCAGTGTGTCTGCCGCAAAGAGAAATAACAGTCCTGAAAACAGCGCACGTGGAATAATCTCGTAAGATGAAAAAAAAAAATTTCCAGTTAATGAGATTGTTTACACACTCTACCCACCAACAAAAGAATAAATTTCACTTAATGAGATTTTTTACACACTGTGCCCACCAACACAAGAAAATATTTCACTTAATGAGATTTTTAACACATTGTTTCTTCCGCTTAATGATTCTTTGGCCTCACGTTGTGCGTTTTCACTTTGCAAATTGAAGGCTGGACTGAACTGTAATTGTTTCTTAAAGGCTTCATTTCGCAATTACGAACTCTATTTTACAATATCGCTATCCTATTGGCTTGGCGTTGGCCAATCAGCTCCGTGAAAATCACAAACCATGCACTTAGAACACAGCCAATTAGGGAAATACACCAAACCGTAGTCAGATATCCAACATAATTACTATAATACAAATGTTGGCCTATTGCAAATTCAACGAAGCTGTTTGAATTACGGGGAAGGGTGCATCTCACATGTCAAGCGCAAGATAATGTCGCAAGGCGTGCGTCTATGTAACAAAACTAAGTCAGTGCCATCCTTCTACTTTTCCACTCCCTATGAAGCACGGACCCACCACTAAAGCTGGCCACCCTTACAGGAAGCCTGCATAACGCTTTCACACGCTCTTACAACGGTGATTTCTGTAGCAATTTTTTTACATAATGAGGCTTTCAGTCCCACGTACAACCTCGCCTTGTACGACATGCCTGAGTGAGCAGTATTCTTTCTTTGTCTCACAAGAGACCTCCAGGAACGACAAGAAGTCAATGCAGCTGAGCTAAAAACAAAATGTGGAAATAAGAGGAAGGGAGGTGTATACAGAAGTTGGTAGGAAACGGAAAAATGGACTCTAAAGGTCACGGTGAAATTTCCCAGTCTTCCAGTTATCTCATCGATTACCAGATGCTTCAATTTCCCGGAGACGTCATGTTACCAACAGGACAAAAACAGCTCTCGGCTCAAACCGCCGACTACACCAGACATTCTGGTCCTTACGGCTACGCAAGTAGTGGATGACAGTTTGAGTCCCGGCTTCATTCACCATCAACAAATACATAACATGTTAGATTCCCAAAATAATGGCTCATAAAGTGCAGAATTCATTCATTTACTCACTCACCACCCATCAGCTCCCTAAGACGAACTGGCCTTCAACAAACTCGAGACAAGTCGTCCTGTCACGTGCCACTAGCTCAAGGTCATCCCACGTCTTCCTCACCATTTGCATTTCTGTGGTTGTAATGTTTCCACTGGTTATTTCTACCTATTGTCATCTACTACGTTAACTTGAGGCGGACATGTTAGTGAACTATTCTGTTGTATGTAAACGTCTTGTTCTGAATTCAGTAGCCCACCAGGGAGGTTCCACAGCCAACATTTCCGCAGCTTCGCCAGTGCTGGATTAATGTCAATAGAGAAAGAAAAAAGGAAGTGAAGATGATGATGAAAGTCTTTGGAAATGAGTTTTCTTTTCACACGTGACTTGACATATGAACTGGGCGTAATAAGTAGTTAGTACGTGTTTTTTGTTTTTGTTTATTGTCTCAGCTGATTAACTAGCAAACTATAATGACTACACAATGTGTGATAACTGGTTGATGTTAAACTTTACCACAACGGTATGCTTTCCAGCTAAAGTTAAAATTTACTACTGACTTTGTGATTTCCAGCGAAAGTTTAACTTTACAACCGGCGGTATGATATCCAAGCAAAAGTTGGACTTTACCACCAACGGTATGATTTCCAGCGTAAGACAGACTTTACTGCCAAAGGAGTGATACCAAGTAAAAATAAATCGAGGATTTGATTTCCGGCCAAAGTTAAAGTTTACAACAGGTGGTATGATTTCCAGCTAAAGTTAAACTTTACTAATGATGGTACGATATCAAGGTCAAAATAGACTGCGGATTTATTTATTTCCAGCTAAAGATAAACATTTTCCCAGCTAGAGATCGCAACATCACTAAATTCAACAAAAATGCTTAACAACAACAACAACAAACACAATAAATCTGACTACTGTTTATACCAGCTCCTTGTGGTGAATTCTTTTTTGTTCATTTGTTCGAAATGTATCCGCTGCTATGTGGCAACCTTTTGTTTCGGCTGCTCTTACGTTCTCTGTGGTATCCGGTTTCCGGCTCCCAACTGTGTTTTCTTAGTTCCACTCCCGGTGCTTGAATAACGTGCGACAACATAAGAGACAGAAATACGTTTTCAAGAATAATTTCTGAACAAGCAGCCTGACATTTTCTGTGGCCTCCCGACTGTTTGACGGAGCACGAACAAACAAGATGATGTTGTTCTGTGAGAAAGGATACTGGCCAGGGTATCTATTTACCGCCATTTTCAGACACTATATTTAAGTGTAATAAAGAGTCATTGCAAAATCACTTCTTATTTTTACATTTTTATTTCATCACGTGTACCTAATGGATATCCGTGAAACAAATGTCAGAACATAGAATAACAACTTCCATTTGGCTAATAACATATTTTTTCCCGGAACCAAAATAAAAATAAAATTAAGTCTAAAATGGCCAACAAAGGGGCGTAACAACAGAAAGCAAAAATTGCTGCCAATAATATGTGACGTGCTGAACAGGCCGGATCTCATGCTGACTTGTAATGTCAATGTGATACATCGTTTTATGTAATAAAATATCATTCAATTCTATTTATCTTGATGTTTGTTTCATATAAATTAGTTTGATTAGATTATAGAAGTAGCAGTTTACAAACAGCAAGTGACTTTTCAATCGTCCTGAATAAATAACGTGAGGATTTGATTTGCATAGCGGATAGAAAGCTTGCCTCTTGCGGTAAAATTACCGGTTCTAAATCTGGTAGCCTCACGCTTCAGTCAACCCAGCTGTAAATGAGAACCTGACACTGCTGCTTCTTACAAGGAGGATAGAGCGATTCGCTTCCGTAGCTAGGCAGTGTTGCCGTTCGGTAAGTCCTGGGTTCGAGTCTCCGGTAAGCCTATCACGTCTGTTGTTTTTCTGTTGTCTAGTTTGCTACTTATTTATTTCTCACGAGTGCCTCAAACATACCTTTATGTGCGTATTATTTATTAATCAGGGGTGCATGCACTTCCTCGATGTGCGCGAATCGACTTCTGAGGATGAGAGACATATTTTAGAATGTGAACACATTATAATACACAGGACTCTCGTGTATTTCGACAAAACAGGGCACTGATCATGAGAATTCAATGAACATATTGTACTTAAACCATCTTTAAACAGGTTTAACATTTTGGTGAGGGTTATAATCACAAGAACTATTTTCACTATGTCTACAGCTATTGGAAAAATTCACGAACGTTACTCATAAAAGTACTTCTAATTCAAGTACCTCTGTCACAACACTGGCAATGATATTCTGGAATTGCCAGGTAAAATAGTATCTTCATGATAAATTATGAATTGCACAACATAAATTCTGCTATAACTTTGTGGTTAATGACCCGATCAGGATAATTCTTTTGGGATTTAAACAGCAACTACAAATACTTGTAATTATGGCAGTAGGAAATCATTATCTTTGGTATTTGACGAGGAAATTAGGATTTTGTTGGTAAATTCGCAGCACAACAGCACTGAAATCCCATGAAAGTTTACTAGAAGAAAAGTTAACCCAGGCGCGGACCTCCGAGAAAGCAAAGGTTAGATCTAGATTTCGTACATAAATTCGCCTCAGACACAGTTCCTTACTTCCCGAAATCACTCCAAGATCTGACAGAGCTGAGAAGATATCCAGAGCGTTTACTCATATATTAGAAAACCCATAACACAACAAGATAACAGAGAAGAAATCACAACTGACGGCTATTGGGAGTGAAGCTTCTAACAGCCGCAGACTTCGAAATACCACTGTTCTGGGGGTATATCTGTATAGATCGTTAACCTCAAAATATCTTGATGAATTAATGTACGTTTAAAATTGATGAGTATTTACAATGAAAGCTATGCTTAACAAAAATCCACATGTCTATATCTTGCTTTGTGCCCGAAGGAAGATGGCTTCACCACTATATAACCTCAATCCTTTGATAGCATTGGCTTTGCTAGAAGTCCTTGTTAGGACTTACCAACGCTAGCAATAAAAGCTTTCAGTCCTGTTTAGGGCACTGTTTTAGAAAGCTGTGTTCAAAGAGTTCGTCTTCTCTGTTTCTTTCTGTCTTTACTTTCGGCAAATTTTGTCGATGTAATGTAAGGGAAGCAATTTTGCTAACTTTGGCATAACGCTAAACCTAAGGGGAGTAATCATGACTGGGTTTAAAAAATGTCTTTTACTGATGTTAAAATATTTTAATGTATTGTATTGTTGTACGACGTATCTTTTTTGACTGACTTAACCACAGCCTCAAGACAGTGTTGTCGAAATGAAGAGTCAGATCAACAGTGGCCAGTCAGCATCAGAGAGGCGTCTTGGATATAAACAACAAATACAAAAACCTGGTCATATTTTACAGGTTCGACTAGTGGTAAAAAACGTGACACAATTTTAGAAATTGTGAAACTGTTTAACAGTGGTCCAAGACAGTTCCTGGTATAAGCATAGCGTCTTCAATGTCCAGATATTTTTATTAGCGAAGGTAGTCAGCTATTAAAACGTGTCAAGCAAGTTAAGTACAACTTAACGTGAAAACACAAACCAAGACACCCAAGCCAATAACATTATGACATACAATAACCAAACAGCGACTATATACTTTTTTCAAATGGTGTGAAAATTTGTAAGATATTGATATACCAAAATGGTAATTTTTTAAACATCATTAATCAATAAAGCACATTGATTTGTTTATAACTGCAGTTATTCAGTTATTTAAATTTCCAGTTATAATTTTGTTGTGTGGTCAAAGAGATAATTATAATTTAAAAGTGGTAGGTAAGCTGCACTGACATATTTATATAACACCCCTGGCGCATAGGAGAGGTCTAGCGAGAAGGTGATTTACTTCACAGCTCTGTTCTACAGCTACCATCTAGAACTGTGCAGTTAACTACCTGACGTGTCCTGTACCATCCCCACCACTAGTTCACCAGCACTCTTCTCCATTTCTAGGAACTACTTTCTAATTTTCTATCCAACATCAATCTCGCCACAACCTCTAACGGCCAGTTTCCATTTGTTTAAATACCCACTAAATAAATATTTAAAATGAATTATTTTCTTTTCATTTAATATAAAAAGACACAATTATATCTTTTTCCCATTTCTGGTGTATTTTGTGAACTAAATGATAATGGGGTATGAGTCTTCTTAAAATGCTGTAACGGAGTGCGGGACCTCTAAAAGGGAAAAACCACTGGTCTTCTTCTTCTGTGTACACTCTCAGACGTCAACTTGAATATGCTCAAAGTAAGCGGTGGTCAAATTGAGTCTAGCTTCATAGTGTTTTTTTTTCCAGGACTGGTTTTGCTGACGGCCATATGCCCTTTCTCTGTTCCTCATAAGTTGGGCATCTTTGAAGCAGATGTCATTTTATCGGTGCCACATTTACACTCATGGGTAGTTTTTAGTTTTAGCTTGCTGAGTAGCACTGATTTAGAGTGTTTTAGCTGCACCAAATTTCGACATTTCGTGACACAAGAAACCATGACTTAGCACAGTCGGGAAAGAAAAACAAATAAAGACAAAACTAGAATAACACCCACTTGCTGCTCGTTGCTAGCAATACTTTTCATGACTAGCCCTTATCTGAGCTTCGTCACACTATCTGACAGAAACGAGTCCTTTTTTAGGACAGCCCTTATCAGGGCATCATCACACTAGCTGATAGAAACTAGTCCTGTTCAGGACTAGCCCTTATCTAAGCTTCGTCACACTATCTGACAGAAACGAGTCCTTATTCACGACTTAGTATCTATAAACAGTGCACATTGAGTTCAGAGTTGCTGAGATTCAAAGATGTGTGTAAGAGAGATATGGGTGCCGATCGCACCAAGTGGCGATGCTATTTGCGGCGCCACCTCAGACTGGGCAAAAAGAAGCTCACACAACAAGCAGAAGAGAGGAGAAAACGTCGAAAGGAACACCGGGAAAATAAGCAGCCGAGGGTTGTCACCTCAGGGGCGCATTTCCATAGTCAGGTATGACTGAAAGGGCTATTGTTATTATTATTATCATTATTATGAATTCAGAGTTATCTTTTTTCCCTGAGTGGCAAAGGCGCATTTTTGTCCTCTCTGTCACCTAAAGATCTACCACATGACATACTTGTGATCCAACCGTTACCGCGATTGACCGGTTCCCGACCCCTGAGCTAAGATATGTAGGCGGAGAACAACAAATTAATCTCTCTGTCCCTCCTTTGCCCTTCTCTGTTTTCTCAATTTCAATTACCGTTAAGAGGCTTCAGGACATGAACTGATGTTAATAGCAAGTGGAGAATTATCGATGATCTTTAAGCTCTTATATACCGAGTCTCCGTGTCACGTCCTTGACATCTGGGTATACAAGGCTCGTGCCGTATGTTCGCCTAGACAGCGATAGAGAAAAATGTTAAGACACGTAGATTACCAACAGGAAAGACTGAAGGGGGGAAAAGAGATAGATATTAGATAACAATAAAGAGAGAAGACACAATTCACAGTCTGACATCGTTGCACAGAAAGAAGTCAAAAACAGAATTAACAAACAGTACTAGGGGACAGGAAGTTCTGGAGAGACATGATCATCTACGCCGCCAGGCACAGTACCAGAAGAAGCATGGTACTGTTTTTCAAGTATGTTGTTGACTTTTTGTCCATATCATGACGTCCAACTGTCGACAATCTTCTCTCTTTGTCGTCCTTTTATTTCTGTATCTATCAATCTTCCCTGTTGTATAATCTATCTTCTCTTTTCTCATTACACCACATAAAATACCCTCCCTGTTGTATAATCTATCTTCTCTTTTCTCATTACACCACATAACATACCCTCCCTGTTGTATAATCTATCTTCTCTTTTCTCATTACACCACATAACATACCCTCCCTGTTGTATAATCTATCTTCTCTCTTCTCATTACACCACATAACATACCCTCCCTGTTGTATAATCTATCTTCTCTCTTCTCATTACACCACATAACATACCCTCCCTGTTGGATAATTATCCAACAGGGAGGGTATGTTATGTGGTGTAATGAGAAGAGAGAAGATAGATTATACAACAGGGAGGGTATGTTACATGGTGTCATGAGAAGAGAGAAGATAGATTATAATCTATCTTCTCTCTTCTCATGACACCATGTAACATACCCTCCCTGTTGTATAATCTATCTTCTCTCTTCTCATTACACCATGTAACATACCCTCCCTGTTGTATAATCTATCTTCTCTCTTCTCATGACACCATGTAACATACCCTCCCTGTTGTATAATCTATGTTCTCTCTTCTCATGACACCATGTAACATACCCTCCCTGTTGTATAATCTATCTTCTCTCTTCTCATTACACCATGTAACATACCCTCCCTGTTGTATAATCTATCTTCTCTCTTCTCATGACACCATGTAACATACCCTCGTATTTCCTGACATTCTCAAGTGGAACTGAGAAGACAAAGAAGAGGGGTGAGGAAGAAGGGGCGAGTGAGATAAGAGAACAGTCAGGATGACATTAACAAAGTAAAGTCAGCAGTGCATTAGGTTAGCTACAAATGTAAATGATTTACCTTCAATCATTGACGGCAGGTGAGATAAATTTTGTCAATATCAAAATCAGCAGGGTTTTCTGTGAGTAATAGTGCATACGTTCGTGTCCGGGTTTATGTGCATGCTCGAGCGTGAGTTAACAAAAAAATGGGGTGAAAATAAGAGTCAAACAACTCAGCTCGTACATTTATCCAAGAATATGTGGCGTGTACACGTGATCTGTACACTGATAGGTCCATGAGTGCGTGCGTTTATCTGTTATCGAGCGCGTGCGTGAGAGAACTTGTACGTGAAAAAACAACCCACACTGCCCTCTGCAGCAGCTCTCGGTATCTACACGACTAAATGTGGCAATCACTGTCCCTAGTCCAAGTTACCTACCTGTCTGACAGGTGGAATCGGAAACATACTTATTTCTGAAAGATGAGGTATCACAAACAGACGTACCCCACTTAGACAGACTGAGAGAGGGACGGACGGATGGACAGACAGACAGACATAGGTGGGTGGGTGAGTGGTTGGGTGAGTCGGCAGGCAGACAGACAGACAGACAGACAGACAGACAGACATACATACATACAGACAGACAGACAGACAGACAGACAGACAGGCAGGCAGGCAGGCAGGCAGGCAGGCAGGCAGGCAGGCAGGCAGGCAGGCAGGCAGGCAGGCAGGCAGATAGATAGATAGATAGATAGATAGATAGATAGATAGATAGATAGATAGATAGATAGATAGATAGATAGATAGATAGATAGATAGATAGATAGATAGATAGATAGATAGATAGGAAACTCTATACAGAGCGATACAACAGGAGGCAATCTGATCATTAGAAGAAGTCCCCCATCGATCAAGTGTTTCGGCCCCTTAATCTCCTGTACACCCATTCACCTTGGTTGCAGCTTTCAAATTACTATTTTCTACCCGCTGGAGGCAATTGTGAAAGTAACTATATATTGAAACTTCCATAGCCCGTTGCTGTTGTTCCACAGCCAGCATGATGCCTTTTCCGCAGTTTCTCTGAGCCTCTTGAGTGAATTTGTTCTTGACTGTCCCCTCAACCCCAACAGTTTCAGTAGATCATACACTGAGGCCGCCACGAGACCTCTTGCACCCACCTCAACAGCCATGACCCTTGCAGTGAACCCATCGTGTCTCAAGTCCGTGGCCAGATCATTATACTTGGCCACTTTGAACGAGTGTTGCTCGTCCAATCTGGATTCAAATGGCACGGTCAGCTCAATCATTATAATCTGATGCGATTATGAGGAATGCAGCACTATATCTGGCCTCTTCGAGATCTTCTGATGCTCTCTGGATATGCCCGTAGCCCAGGTAGATCTACTGCCATCTCCCAGTCATTTGCGCAGTCAAATAGAGATGGGAAACTGCTACTTGATCTACTTGGTTTGGGGTGTGCTGACTTTCCTGCTCTCAGAAAGTTTGTATCTGCGGTGCTCGGTCTGACATTGCTGTTCGCCTTCACCCTTGTCAGGTCTATTGTAGCAGACACCTCATTTAGTACTTTGTTGTGGCGTCATGTGTATTGCCCTTGCCAAATGCCACCTTGCAAGCTGAGAGCACATGTTCAAGTGTCTGCCTCTCATGGCACAGGAGGGACTGAGCATCATCAGACTTTCCCCATCTCACAAGATTTGCAGACGATGGTAGGAGGTCATACACTGATCTAATAATGAAGCTGAGTCTAAGAGGTGCCATAAGCCATATATCATTCCATGTCAAGGACCTTTGCAGGGCTCCTTCCCATGTAGCCCATTGGCCTTGTTGGGCCTGCTGCACCGCTTTTTGTATCCTCTTCTCGTTCTCAGCTCCTCGTAACTCCTGAATTACCATGTCTCTGCATTCCCCGTTTGATGCCTTGGACCACCAGTGGATGTCACAATGGCCAAATCCCTGTCTATTCGTCTTTGTGTATCCGATTACCTCCCTCAGCTTGAGCGACTCTTGGGCAGCACCAACAGCTTCATCCACTTTCCACTTCCTTGCAGTTTTCAGTGTGGGCTGAATGGACTTAACTACGTCATCTGCCGACTCGCACAGCATCATTGCGAGGCTTGCCTTTCCTAGTTTGAATTCTCCAACAACTGACTTGAAAGGAAGCATTAGCTTTGTCTTCTTGTAGTACAGTGCTATGTCTGACTGACCTGGTGGTACTCCTAACCATTTCCTCATGAACTTGTTGACCTTTTGCTCTATAGCTTCCACTGTACCGGTGCTTATTTCATATATAAGCAGTGACCATAGCAATTTAGGTATCAACATGAACTGGAGGCACCACAATTTGAACTTTTTTAGGAGTCTGCTTTGGTCTATGATCTGTAGTCCTCTGTCTGCCATTTCTATTGTCTGTTGAACTGCCTTTGAGTCTTTTAATGAGGCATCATACACCCTGCCAAGACTTTTAACAGGTTCCTCAATGACAGTAGGGGTTCTTTGGTTTAGAACCATGAATGTGACCTCAAATGTCACCCCTTTCCTGACTGATAGGCTTCTAGACTTCTTAGGTTTGAAGATCATTCTGCACCAGCTGACTAGTTCATCCAGGCGCGCTAACATTATTAGGGCCTGGTGTTCATTTGATGTCAGAATCGTTGTGTTATCAAAGAATGCTTTAAGCGGTGGCATGTGACACCTTTCATTGAGCTTTGAACCTGTTGCAGATCCTTCAGCCGATTGGAGGATTACCTGCATAGCCAACACAAATAGTGGAGAGATGGTACATCCCATCGCATTTCCAACTTGTAGGTCAATCCACTTCGTTGTGTACTCTCTGGCTCAGAAACGTACGCCCGCTATTACTCGAGGCGAGAATCTCTGGTTAGTATATCTAACCTGAGACTGATTTTTATGTGAGTGTCCCTTTTTTCCCTGTACAATGACAGGTGTCCACTCGCCATTCAGGCAGATACTCGCTGTCTTCGGAGGGTACCCGTTAGAGATGGGTTGGCTCAGGAGCCGCCAATCGATGGTCGACGACACTCCTTCAAATGTCTTCGCTAGGGCTCGAATTAATCCAGTCCAGGTCCCGGTCGACGACACTCGTTCAAATGTCCTCGCCCAGGCTTGAACCTGGATCACCTGATCGCCAGCACAGTGTGGTAACCATTACACCAGCGCGGCTCCCGGTTGAGAATCTAACAGAGAACCCTGAAAAATAGAGCTTCAGCATTGCTGCGATTTCTTGTGGGACACGGTACATTTCCAGGGCCTGCCACAACATCTGGTGTGGAACGGATCCATATGCATTAGCTAGATCCAACCAGATTACGTGGAGATTTATTCTGTCAGACTTTGCCTTTTGAATTGCTTCCCAGATCATTGTGGCATGCTCTAGACACCCTGGTGTACCTGGGATACTTCCTTTCTGGATGGCAGTGTCAATATATGCATTCTCCAGGAGGTATGTGGTGAGCCTTTTAGCCATCACTGAGAAGAATATCTTCCCTTCCACATTAAGTAGTGAAATTGGCCAGAACTGACTGATGTCTGTGGAATTTTGTTCCTTCGGGATGTAGACTTCATTCGCCTTTCTCCATTATTTGCTTACAAGCTGGTTTTTCCAAGCATTTTTCACCAAACGGAGCAGCCGTTTCAGAACTTCAGGACATCTCTTATACACTGTGACGGTATTGCCTCCCCTGCTTTGCAGTAGTGGTCCAACAATGACCAAAACTCAAGAGTATCTAATATAGGCTTCAGGTGAGTCTATTTGTACACAAGATTACTCTTGGCAGAAATTTAGATAGAAGAGTAGTAACGCTTCTATCACATGGGAGTCTTCACAAGAAATTCAGGTAAGCGAAAACAATGCTGGCTGTCGCTAAGCACTTTAATTCTGTAACCTGCCGACCACTTTTTGTGAAGAATTCAAGCACTTATTTATCAACTCGTTAAGCCCCCACCCCTGATTTACTCAGTGGAATTCTCTTATTCAAGTATAGCTCTGTTTAGAATGTGTGTTATAATTGACTGAGGCAAACATGCAGTAACTTTAAAATGATCAAAGTGGAGTTAAATTTGCAACATTACAAATAACAAAATTTAATGATCACTTTAGTTGTAACAGTTTGAAAATAATTTGAATAGTTATGGATAAAGAAAAGCTATCATCCTCGTATTTGGGGATTGCGAAAAGAGTTAAGAAGTTCAGGTGGCAGCATATGTTTGAACTTAGCTGCCAATGACGGTTCTGTCTTTTCACACTGATCACTCGTCTCTGGTCAAGGTTGTCGGGTGTAGCTCGTCTCCCAGAAACTTCAAGGAAAGTCTACACACTGTTCTTTGTCTTAAAGCGTAGGCCACTGATCCCGTCTTGTTCCAGAAATAGTACGTTCTGGTGGTAACACCAATAACTGTGATAGAAGAATAGAAAAGAACGCTCTTCTGAGTATGGCGTTCTCTGACACAGTTATGTGCCCCCCCTCTTCTATTTCACCATCCCACTTAACTCAGAGTTTACCCTCGATGAGAATTAAATTTAATCCCTCGAGATAAAACTTCCTTTACATTTAAACTAAATAGCTTTAGCTTTACATTGCATTTAAATGGAAAAGGTTAAACTGTACAGATAAAATATGTTTTACATTTACATCTCCACTGTTTGAAAAGTGTTCACAATATAAATTCATTCATGTTTCATTTACATTTACACTTGTGGAAAAGTTTGAAACTTCTATTAATTTAAAATGAATATTTTCTCATGGACATTTACACTGGTTTAAAGCGTGAAACCTTACATTAATTTTAAAGTGAATATGTTTATAGGGACATCTACACTGCTTTGAAAATGTAAGTATTATACTTAGAATGTAAATCATTTCTTTCATCTTTCCCTCCCTACTCCATAGGGAACCTGGAACTACTTTATGATTTTAGTTCTCCTTACGAAACTATCAATAAAGCAATCACCAGCCCGTGCAGTGGTGGTTCATGAATCATTATGCTATACGCTGAGGTTGCCAGCATCAAATGCCTTTGACATCTAATAGCGAGTTTCACACAATAAAATTCATATGGTAATCTAAACATATATATATGTTAGTTCACATGTTAGTAATAAAATATGAAATGTAAATCCAACTTACGCTAATCCTGGCTACAGACTTGTCGCACAGATGAATAAAAGAGACGAATCGTTCTCTTACAACACGTGTCGGGGATTTCTTTTAATTTTAACATAGATTGCCCCTTCTGACTCGGTGTTTCTTCAATGTCCTAGTCCCGGTTGTTCCTTATTAAAATTTGAAAGAGATTTCCTGTGCTTTATAAGTCTTATCTGGTTCTCCAATGAAAGGTCCGGATACCAATTAGGAATTATGAATCTAGTTCTTCCACTGGCGAAGGTCTGATGTCTTGGCGAGCGTGCAAATCACAGAGAAATAAAACTGTGAAATTGTCAGCCTATTGTTAAATCCTAATTGTAAGATGTTAAATTACGATGTATAGGAGAGCCAGATGTTAAAGTCTAATTTTGTATCGTGTTGAAGTGTCGTTGAGTGGGCGTGTCGTTTATCACCTGGACAGTTCAGTGTTGCGTGTATCTAGGTCACCAGCGTGAGGCGCTGCCAGGGTGTAATGCAGACACTCACACATAAACAGCATACATGTTTCTCAGGTTTGTAAAACTCGTAATAGGATGTGGTCGAGAGTAAAGGTGTGTGTGTAGGAAACAGCAGATCGTGGACACGAAGTCGTATAGGCTCTTATTCAGCTACACACCAAACTCACTCCACCACAAGTAGAAGTCATAGACGTGGATAATGCAGATGACTTTTTCTTCAACATTTATTACGGCAACAGTACGCTGACAGACGACACAGTCAATTGAACAAGGATCATGGACATTTCATGTGTGGTAATGATTATAAACATCTAGCATCATAAATCTTGCATAGCTCATGTGTAGAATGCTAGTAGAGCTGGCTTGACAATCTATGCTCTTTCATACTGTAGCTCAGAGCCCCTGACTAAACGCGTCAGGTAGTCCTTTAACAAATATCCCGCACGATAAAGGCGGTTCCAGTTGCTTAATATCAAAGTCTATGAACTTGTTTAATGAAAGTCAAGACTTCATCTGGCTTCACCCGCCAGACACTTCTTCTTCTGCTCAAAGATATCGGCCGTGATATCGGGCCTCTATAATAATGTGAACAACTGTGTATTCTTCATGGGCAGGCATAATCATCCATGCCGAAACATACCGTTAACATACGGTTTCCATAATAATCTCTCTTCACTGGGCTTCTGTATAATAGACGAATAGTCTTAGCTGGCTACATCGAGCACACATAATGGACTCTGTATCTCAAAGAACTGTGAGCTTTACTCACAGGTCGACACAAAATGTTCTGCAACTTAGGCATAATAATTAAGTTTCTTTTACCTTTGACAGAATCCGAGAAATACACAAATAATAACTGTCGTCATTCTTGACGAACAGAATAACTCTGGGGAGAATCACTAACATCACAGTCACACTGAAGACTATCTTTCCCCCAGATAATGCAGAGAAGTACAACGGACATACTAGTCCGGTCAGAACCCAGTTCATCACTCCCTGACGGAAGTCTCTCCGTTTCACGCTCAAAAAACTTGCGCATGCGTAGACAGAACAGATCTGACAACAGCTAACCCCCGACTTAAGACAGGTCAACACAATGAATAAAACAAAGGGAAGATAACCCCCAATCAACCTGTCCCAGGGAGTTAACATACAGTTCTCTACCTTAGATCATCAAAAAATATTAAATAGATTTACGTCTTATGAAACCGTCAAAAACGACAGCAACGCCTATATTCCCTCCAGTGATGTTATGAATCTAATCAGAAAGATCCAATCATTTCAAATCATGCAGGATAGGCTGTGATATTTCACAATAATCCCACGTGAAATAAGGTGCGTGCCTGCAAAGGTCACGTATTACCACATATGGACATCTGATGCCTTGTATACACTCTTACAAACACATTTGTAGACTCATATTGTCTAAAATGTAATAAATCCATGATTACTTTTTAACCAAGGATCGGAAGTAATGTCGTCTTATCAGCGGTTCAATCTAAACGCGCCGGCGACTATCTTATCTCAGCTCTTCGTAGGCTGGGATGACCAGGCAACAAACGGGTGACATTGGCAAGGAGTGTCACAACTGTCATAGTTATCACCTACCGGGTGATTTGATAAAATCATATATCTGCTATTTAGCAGACAAATAAAGAAAGAAAGAAAGAAAGAAAGAAAGAAAGAAAGAAAGAAAGAAAGAAAAGTGCGATAATTGACAGCACCTAATAAAAATCAGTACCACAAATGTACCGATACTCCGGAGAGAACCAAAGATCGATAGAGGTCTCCCCGTTTCGTCACATACACAACATATGATACACCATTAGGAAATGGAGCTGGCTTGCACCGCGCTTTCTGGAAAATGCTTTCTATTTCTTGTATTGTTGGGGACTTGGTGTTAAATTCAGCTCCTGGCTTACTGCCATGCTGCTGAGCGGCTCATCTTTGCGACCATCTGAATAGGTATTCTAAGGTGTTTTTCCAAACTCCGCCTATGCCGGTCCCAAGCCCGGATGAAAAAGGAGGAGGGCGGCCTGCATGGAGGCCGTAAGGAGGCAGCCCCTCCACCATGCAAAGGCACAACAGGCCAATCACCTGTTTGCTTTAAACCACGATTACGAGTAACACAAGAGAGAAAACCGGACTGATTCTAAAGGCGACGAACTGGAACGGACTACGGACTACGACTTATGGAACATGGAACACAAGAAGTATAAATGGGAAGGAAGAGGAGCTGGTGGAAGAGATGAGGAAAGCAAAACTAGAAATCCTGGCTATAAAGGAAACAAAGAAAAAAAGACAAGGAGTCATGGATCTCAATGGCAACACGCTGCTCTACAGTGGTGTACCCATATCCGAAAGAGCTAAAGGGGGGTGTGGGTTGCATTGTGGCCCAAAATCAAAAAGATAGTATCAAGGGGTGGAACTTTGTCTCAGAGCGCATTATGGGTGTGAAACTAAAAGAAGGAGAAACCATAGTCAACCTGGTCATAGTGTATGGGCCAAATGAGGATGAGAGAGCAGAGGTCAAGGAGGAATTCTTCGAGCTGCTTCAAAGGACAGTGGATGACTGCCTAGATGAAGTTATCATGCTCGGAGATTTTAATGCCAGAGTTGGAAATGACCATGCTAGATGGGGTGGAGTTATCGGAAGATATGGAGAAGATACTCTCAATGACAATGGAAAGCGACTCCTTAGATTCTGCAGTGAGCAGAATCTGATCATTACAAACACAAAGTTCCCCCATAAGCGCATACATGCATACACTAGATGTGAACCAACAAAGAATGAGAAGTCAGTGATCGACTATGCCATTGTTCGGAGAAGCTCATTCAAATATGTCCGAGATGCAAGAGTCTGGAGGGGGCCAGAGATTGGAAGTGATCACTACCTGCTAACAATCAAACGAACAACTGAAAGAGTTGCTCAGCCTAGGAACTGCTCAACATCATGCAAGAAACCAAGTAAACGAGCAGGAGAAATGAGCATTAGGACCTACAAGCTGAGAGAGCCAGAAATTAAGACCAGATATCAGGGGCTTATTGCTGCAGCGGTGAGCAACACAGAAGAACAACCTGATGACTTGGAAACCCTCTGGATTAAATTCAAGGATATCATAAAGACAGCTGCTGCAGAAGCATGTGGTGAAGTCCGACTTGGGAACCAGAGAAAGAGGAAGTCAAAGAGAAAATAAGAGAGAAGAAAATGGCATGGAAACAATACTTAGGAGCTAAAAACACAACAGGACAAATGGAAAAATATAGAGAATATGTGACACTCAGAACAGAAGTAAAGAACAAAGTGCTAGCAGCAAAACAGAAGTCCTGGGAAGAATTTGGAGAAAAGCTAGAAAAAGATGCACAAGAAAACCAGAAATTGTTCTATAAGACCCTAAAGAACATGAGGAAGGAAAAACAATGCCCTCTCAAATTTATAAAGGACAAGCAAGGCAAATTGCTTACTGCCCCGAAGGAAGTAATGGGAAGATGGAAAGAATATTTCTCAGAACTCCTTGATGGTGAGCAAGGTCAAACATCAGAAATGATAACCACTAGCACAGAAGAGGAAACCAATGGTGATGAAGATGACATAAAGATGGAAGAACTGAAGGCAGCACTGGATAAAATCAAGATGGGCAAAGCAGCAGGGCATGATGGTATAACACCAGAAATGGTTAAGTACATGGGAGCATCAGGCGACCTGTTACTCTTAGGGGTCCTACAGGCAGCATGGTGCAACAAGACCATACCAAAGGATTGGGAGATTGCCATCATAACACCAATTTTCAAAAAGGGTGACAATCGACAGTGTGGAAACCATAGAGGCATATCCCTTCTCAGTGTCCCTGGAAAAAATCTACTCTAGAATCCTAGAGCAGAGACTCCAACGCCTAGCTGAGCCACAATTGGATGAGGTCCAGTGCGGATTCCGAGCAAACCGAAGTACTCAAGACCTAATCTTCACACTCAGACAGCTGAGTGAAAAGGCCCTTGAGTATAAGAGTGAGATCCATCTTGTTTCAGTTTGCCAATCAATTATATAAACCTTGTCTAAACTGAATGTCGGCACTTAACTTTTGTTCAGTAGTATATTATATCGCCGAAGATTTCCAGCTTTTTCTCCAAGTTTATCTGCTTCAGGTTATTATCCAACTCTTTTGACAAGGCTTTGTCCAGCTGTTCCCAAAGCCCTTTTGCACTGGCAGGTGAAAACTTGAGTGCATCTTTTCTCCCGTCCAAGAAGTGTGTGAGATCATCATCAGGCAGATCAACTCGAATATTCTCCGCGCTGTGGATTGACTCCTGGCTAGTTAAGCAGGCAGACAAAAGCGACGGGCGTAACCCAATAGAAATAAAACCGGACATGAGAGAGACAGACAGAGAGAGATAGACAGAGAGATAGACAGAGAGAGGGACAGAGAGAAATGGTGGGAAGTGGACAGACAACGACAGATACAAGGGCTGACTGGCAAAAGTAACGGATGTGTGACTAGATAAAACTAAAAACAGAAATGAGTATATAAGAGTGAGAGTGAGTGAGAGAGAGAGAGAGAGAGAGAGAGAGAGAGAGAGAGAGAGAGAGAGAGAGAGAGAGAGAACGATCGACAACGACAGACAGACAACAAAGATGGACTATTGCTGTAATGTGCGTGTAAGAGAGAAGCTGTGACGAGCGATATTTTTCTTTCGCTCTCTCGTTTTTTTTTTCCTTTCTCTTTTCAACCTACCTTTTAATAGTAACAGTGTGTGTTCCTTAAATCTTCCCTGCACACACTTTCCAGTAGCTGTCACCCGATAATTGGATGATAGTATCAATTTCACTCATTCGTTCCGACCACTGGCCAGTATGAATAGAACAGGTGTGTGTTTAATGGACGGTAATAGATGCAGGGACAGCTTTGCAATAGGAGAACTCTGAAATTAGATTTCACACCACGGTAAAGTACCGTATTTCCTTGAGACAGAGTTCAGATGACAAGAGTGTCCCGGAGCTAATTATTTTAAGATGGAAAACGGGTGGGTGGTCTCATAAATCTGTCTTTGGTAAAAATGAGTTTTCGCTGGTCTCAGTATTTAGTCTGAGAATTAACAATTGTCTAGCACTGCATCCAACAACTTTGGTCACGAAAGAACTCAACTCGAATGATAAGCAGCCTGTGCCCAGGCGTAAGTCTTCATTTTGACAAAGCTTCGCTTTTTTGCAAAAGTACAACCGAGTGGGTGAGTGAGATTTATATTGATTAAATTATAAGAATGGTTTTGTAAGATTGTACATTTCAGTTCTGGATAATGAGTAGAGCCAGAAACATTGAATACTGATTGTAACAAGAGATTTGATTTATTGCAATACTTTGGTGAACATGCAGACACCCTGTGTTATGAAGGACTATTAGTGATGGTGGTTAACTTACAACCTCTACACCTCACGGTAGAAGGGGAACGACTAAGTAAGTAAGTAAGGTTAACTGTACATGTTGAAGATGTCTTTTAAGATATATCTAATATTTTTTACTTAAGCAAACCGGTAAATACCCTTATGATGTGTAGTATGCTTACATGGTATTTGTCTCACATGCATAAACTGTAGGGCAGCAGTAGAAAAGACAAATATGGGTCTGTACTGTGAAGTCTGACGGACAAAGAATTGATAATTAATCTCTCCCAAATGGAGGATTACCGAAGTCGTGTTGTATCTTCCCCAGTTCTTTTAGGGTAGACTACATCAGGAGCTTCCGTCTTCATCGATGACGTCGAAACCTGGATCAAGAAAAGAGAACTTCCAACCCCTGAGATAGATCTACACCTAACACCCAACCCTCGTCTTTCACGTGGAAAAATCAGGGATTGACCAGGATTGCTGTCAGGAATCCAGATAAGTGGCACTATCAAGAACCAACCACTTCTTCAATCAAACTTAAGAAATGTCCTATGATGAACAGTTTTGTAAACCACTATAAACACAACTTCATCAATGTCCTAATGCTGAAAGATAAATAATCTTTGTTTTCAAACTCAAGTCAAACTCCTGAGAGACAGTGTCAATACTTTTTATAGACACTATTGCATTTTTAATTATCTTAAATTCGATAAATATTTGATTGAATACATATTCGATTTAGGACATCTTATTTCCATTAGTAAAGTTTCATTATAAATTTCTAAAATCAAGATTACTTTACTGACTTTTCTTTGGTGTTACAGTGATGTCTAATACTGTAAGATTGTGTCATATTTGTATTTAATTAATGGGGGCTCTTTCTAATCATTCAGTACCTTAGGGAAAAGTGTGGCCTGGATAACTACTAACTCTTAGTCTACTCTAAGGATTCTCAACCTGCTAAGAGACAGTTACTTTCCAGTCGGTCTATAAATAGATCTGCCAGTGATTCGCACTCTATTTTCTTCCTGCGGAACTTATACTTACATTTTCTGCAGATTTTCCTCGAGCCAAAATTTCAGTGGGATTATCTTGGACAGTCTTGGTATTTATTCATACATTCATTTTCTTCCATCTATCCATCAATATAATCAGCCAGCCACAGAAGCTATGTCTGAATAAGAAATGACTGACTCGACGAACAATCAGGCTCATTTCGGCAACTTCCGGTACAACCAGTCCAGTTTATGCTTCCAAGACAAAGGCAAATTCAACAAGGCGATACTGTACCTGGTACAGTCTGAGTCACTCAAAATTGTTTGTTTTGTTTCTATCCTTTTCGCGCGGTAACAACTAAAACAGCCAACTTTTCGTGACACTCCGCTCGACACGAAGACTTTTTGACAATGTTACCTGAATTTTGGCACATTAGCGCAATATTTGATCGGTAAACCCGCACCACACGCTAATTTTGTCTATAAAATGGAGGCCGGTTGTAAGGTGAGCGAGGTCACAATATTGACTGAGGCTGTGTTTTGTTTTTTTCTTCTCTCTTTTAACTGACTGCTACAACATTTATTGACCAAACAGGCACTCGCTAAATGATAGTCTGAAGCTTGCCATTAATGCAGGTATATTTTCACGCTCTGTTTGGCA
Source organism: Oreohelix idahoensis (assembly GCA_024509875.1). NCBI lineage: Eukaryota > Metazoa > Mollusca > Gastropoda > Stylommatophora > Oreohelicidae > Oreohelix > Oreohelix idahoensis. The sequence goes on from JAMPIV010017363.1 coordinate 61,861, forward strand.
GGTGAGAATCAATACATATGTTTCAGGGGACTACAGCGTCGAGTGCCAGAGCGGCAGAGCGCCTAGTGCTCAAGGTTCAGTTGCCGGGGTCAAGCCCAGGTAGGGTGCCATTCCAGTCTACCCAGCTGAAAATGCTTTTGTGTTTGGGACGGCCCAGACAGTGAGGAGGGGACCCGTCCAGCTCACCTCATAAAGCTGAGACCTAATGTAGCAAAGTCTCTAACACTTCATTTTCCTAAAACAAGACAAGCCATGCGACTACCTTTACCACCCACCCTTACCCCCTTTTTTTAAAATCAGGGTTTCCTTGCTGACGCTTCAGCATTCGGGACATTCTAATGATGGGAGTCGTATCAATGCTGCCCTGTATTGTTTATTACGTTCTCTCTCTTTTCATGTAACTCTCTCTCTCTCTCTCTCTCTCTCTCTATATATATATATATATATATATATATATATATATATATATATATATATATATATATATAGTTTCGGCGCTATTTCGCAGTGACGAAAAATCAGACTGGCAACACTCAGTTTTGGCAACATTGGGATAACTACCCGCAAGTCATGTGATTAGCGTAAGCGGGAATTTTTAGGCGCCAAGATAGAGTTCTTGTGAGTCTTCTAGCCGCGTCCGAGTGAGGACGTACCTATTTTTCCCTTGCCAGCATTCTTGCTGAGAAGTGTGCCATGAGAGGTGTATTCTAAGTTTTGCCTTATTGCGGATTAAGAGGATCATATTGTGTAATTCTAGATTTTGTGTATTACCTAGTGGCATTTCCTATATACCGCAGGTTATAAGTGATCTATGTTTTGGGTATTTTCATTGTCATAGATGGTGGCCGCTATGGTGAGCGGTAATCAGTGCAGCGCCTGTACAGGGTCGTCATATTGTGTGGTATGAGGCTATTAGATAAATTTATTGAGGCAAGTTTTCTATGGCATCGATTTATGTATTTCACATGTTTGTTAGCCGTGTGTGGCGGTATTGTGTTCGTTGATTCATTAAAGGGAAGTATCTGTAGGAAGTGTTAATCTTTCTTTGTCAGCCATTATATGTTGTGGTCATGCTCCTAGGGAGCGAGCCTATAACTGGTAATATTGTAGTGTGACAAATCCACAGGATATATTGTGGTGCTGACATATATAAATGAGTACAGGAGAAAGACAGATAGATGACAGATATTTATCCATTCTTTCCTCCATCTAACTCCATCATACTTTCAATCAAAGATAATGAAAACAACATAATCTATCAATGATTATATATTTCCTCGTATTATTAATCATCTCGTTATATAATAATTCATTACAGATGTCTGTTCCGTTGTTTCTCTGCACACGCACAAAAAAGTTGTATATAGACACACGCAGAATTAGGCTCAGCACGAATGCTGGGATTTTAAAAAATCAAGATCCCACTTTAAAAATACGCTGTTTCAGTTTGTACGCAGGCAAAAAATATGAATTTAGACGTGTACCAGAAATCACTCTCAACGTGAATTAGGCTTAGAACCAATGCTGGGATTTAAAAAATAAATCAAGATGCCCACTTTAAAACTACGCTGTTTCAGCTTGTATGTAGGCAAAAAATATGAATTTAGACGTGCACCAGAAATCACTCTCAACGTGAATTAGGCTTAGAACAAATGCTGGGATTTAAAACATAAATCAAGATGCCCACTTTAAAAATACGCTGTTTCAGCTTGTATGTAGGCAAAAAATATGAATTTAGACGTGCACCAGAAATCCCTCTCAACGTGAATTAGGCTTAGAACAAATGCTGGGTTTTAAAACATAAATCAAGATGCCCACTTGTCGTGAGAAATTCTAATCCACATATCTAAATTAGAAAGTAAATGTAAAGCCTAACGAATTAATTCAATAAAAGGAAAGAAGAATGGTAAAAGAACAGTGCGGTCACAATAGCGTACGCCTGTGTTATAGAACGTCATACTAGCTAAACAAGAAATCCCCTTTTTCTACTTCGTCTGCATAATTGTAACGCTTTCACGTTTGCTAGTAAAGCCTACTGCATCAAATACACGCGTTTCTAAAAATAAAACTGGTACTGCATTGCTTATACGACCTTGATAGAGACACTGCGTAATGACCTAGATTAATATTACATTAATGTCATTTTATGCACTACGTAAACTAAGACAGACGGGCTTAGAAGAGAGAGAGAGAGAGATGTACGGAGGAACGCATGCAATACTACCACGTCGTCTCGCGATATAAAATTAATGCCACCCCACGCGAAAGGCATGCAGGCTTGCTTTTTTTCAAATAAACAGTGACAAAAAACACTACCAATACGAGGTAAGGTTTTAAAAACATGGTTAATGCTTATTAGGAAACATGACACAATACTGTTTTACGTCTGAAATCCTGACATTAGCCTGACAGTACAGAAGACACCCCATCGTATAGAAGTGAACGGGTGGTAGAAGAAAATACATATTTTGAACGAAGCCACTTGGCTCCATTAAACTTATATATTTGGGTGCCTTAGGACTTGCTGACAAAAAATATGTTAGGTGTTAAGCAAATAGTCTAGTAATTAACAAATTATAGCCAAAATACTATAGTGGTGTTGTCTGACAACACAGGATCATATTTGCTCATAATGGCGTGTTTGGACACTGCTTTAGGGGAAATGAGGCCACCACGTTAGATACGATTTGATTGGCTAGAATAATATGTAAGGCGAAACATGATTAGTGGGAGCCGCGCTGGTGTAATGGCTTCGGCGTTGTACTGGCGACCAGGTGTTCATGGTTCAAACCCGGGCGTCGGCGTTTGAAGAAATGTTTACGGCCGGAAATTTGACTGAATAGCCTGAACGGCTCCTGTGATAAACCCTCTGTGGATGGGAAGGAGCGAAGCTCCTGACCGGGTTGGAAGGAAAGTCCTCAGGTTCCCCAGCCTCGCAATGACACGTCATTGGGCCGAAGGGCTGAAAACCCAAGTGCCGCTGGTTAAGAAAAAAAAAAAAAAAAAAAAAACATGATTAGTCGACTGCAAATACTATTTTTGGTTGTTAATGGAAACGGTAGGAAGGGTACATTTTTTCAAAGGCTTTTGTAAACATGGTCTCATTGGCTAGACCATTTAATATAGTCAATTAGGAGCGTCAGTTCAGGGCCACTTTTTGAAAATAAACTTTGTAGAAGCAAGTGCGTTGAGAACCAGCTCATATTTTTCTAATAAAAGCCTGGGACAGAGGCAGATCGGAATTGTGCCATAACTCATCGCCAGTCAACGTACTTGTTTAATATTTCCTTGAATTGTGGTAAGCTAGACATATTTGATCTCTTTTAGATGAAAATTGAATGTGAAATGATAAATTTATGTCTGTATGTGTGTGGTTCAGTAACAAACATGAGGAAAAGCCTAGATATTGCTCCACCATGTAAAAAAACTTGTCGGAGAGGAGTATAACTGCATGGGATTGCCAAATAGTACTATGACACCTATCTTATTGTATAGAAGGAATTAATGCTGGAATTGCAGAGGCGTTGTAACCATTAGGGAGAGGAATACTGGTGTATATTGTTACATGAGAAGCTAGCAGTTGGCCTACCGCGCTGAACTCAGTGTTTGTTATGTATTGTGCTTCAGTGTGGAAATAGATTATAAATTAGTTCTGAAGTAGGAGGTACAACCTTCTTATTTCAGGGACCGTGGTACTGAAGTATTAAAGCAGCACCTGGTCTGAGTTTTGCTGAATCCAGAGGCTGGTAGCATACTCCTTGTTCAAGATATCGACCAGTGTTGTTTCTCAAGAAAACGGTGAAGCAAGCGAGCAGAGGAGACAGTTTTCCTGCCGCCCACACAGAAGATAAGATTTCGTTGGCCAGAGCAGCTCAATCTTGTGTATACCCCCCTCTAAAATTGACTGTACATTAAATCAAGAGGGACAGTTATTTGTTTTCAAATAAAAAGAAACTGTGAACCTTTCCAATATTATTTCCACCAGCAACAAACACATGAAGTCATGATGACAAACAACAACCTAGCTTGAAAAGCCAGTATTACCTCATAGTACTACATCACAACTTACACACATATTGTAATAATATATGTCAATACAAAGATCCTATCTATAAATTGTGTACATACAACTTGTGATTACATTTGATTGTGATTCCTGATTCACTTTGTAGTTGAATCAGGATATCTATTATTGAAAGGAATTAATACATATTTTAAAAGTTAACACTTGACTTATTAAGATAGTCTTATAGAGTGTTCTATGTATGTGAGTGTCACAGTGTTGTAAAGTATTGTGGATTAAATTAAAGTGTTTATCTGTCTGTTGGTTGTTGTGAACATACACTTCATCACTATCATAACCCTAGACATTCAACGTAGTCATCACAATATTCCAGAATAAGTCTGACTGAGGTCTAAATGTGGTAGCAAAGTAAGGTCATCTGTAATACACCACACTTATTAGATACAGATACCTTCACAGCTGATCTCAGTCAGTACACTAAGTCCCCTATAAATATTTATAACATCCCACTTTACCACACCACTTTAAAAATACGCTGTTTCAGCTTGTATGTAGGCAAAAAATATGAATTTAGACGTGCACCAGAAATCATTCTCAACGTGAATTAGGCTTAGAACAAATGCTGGGATTTAAAACATAAATCAAGATGCCCACTTTAAAAATACGCTGTTTCAGCTTGTATGTAGGCAAAAAATATGAAGTTAGACGTGCACTAGAAATCCTTCTCAACGTATATGGAACAGTTTTAAAACAAGTCAATAGACTCAAATACCTGGGTATGTTAATAGCATTGGATGGAAAATGCATCTCAGAGGTAAAGATTTTTTTAATGAAGAAAAAAAAAATTATTCCGCTCAACCTCTGATAGGTTATAATTATGATACACAGTATGTCTAATTCCAGATGAAATATTTCATTTTCGATATCTGAATTTTTCATCATTTCGTCCCTCCATTCAATCAAAATAAAGTACATCAAAAGTGTCAAATTGTATGAATGTGCGTGCGTGCGCGTGCCTGTCCACCTGTATCCCAAAACGACAGTCTCTCACACCTGCCATGTTGTTAACAAAGGGGAGGAGGGTTGGAAACCCCAGGATGTCTGGGATGACACCCAATTCACTATTCATCTTTCATCACCAACATGAATAACTAGAACCCCACTAGACCTTCACTTTCCCGCTATAGCACCACCAATCTTTAGATACATTAATTTTTGTTCCTGTTATACACTGTTTTACGATGCTGCGTAGTTCTCTAGGTCTGTCTATTCAACACCTGTTCTAGTTATGTGTGAATCGCATACCTGTAAATAATCTAATATTGGTATTCTCTGTTGTTCTTACTTCTTACATTTCAATAGGAAACGCTCTAAATTATTTTCTTGTACGTGAAGAGTAGAACAACCCTAGGCAAAAGCAGCGTTCCATAAAATAAAACATCAAAAATATTTCAAGCAAGAAATCTGTCAATGGAAGTAAGAAAGAGAGTTATTCAGTATTATATAGAGCCAATGCTGACATATGGAAGTGAGTCATGGATAATTAGTAAACAAGCAGGAAAAGCACTAGAGGCCATAGAGATTGTGGTTTTACAGAAGAGTATTAAGATGACCATAGCAGTTAAAAAGAGTAATGAATGTCCTGAACGAAGTGAGTACACACAGGAAGTTTATTACACACGTTAGAAGAAAACAATCCACTTTCTTCAGATATAAGACTGTTACGTGCAGTCTTTGATATCTTGCAATATAATACATTTGTATGCTTGTTATGTTCGCAAATATTTTGTAAACAAAATAGATACTTTTTAGTGCTTAAGGAAGTCATTATTGAGTTACTTCCCTTGAAAGGAGTCTCAGATCGAGCTCCGCGGACGAATCTAGTTTTACTACGATTTATTCTTTGTTTGGGTAGGAATAGATTGTTCTTGCTTCAGAATATCTATGGCCTGAATTTATGTGTATTGTTTGTCTAGGTAGGACGAGTCTGTCTTATATCTGTATATCTTTACATATCTAAGTCGAACTATATGTTCTTTGTCGCTAGAAAGGTCAAAGGCTGTTCAGCGGATGTGTGGCTAGAGAGGTGTGATTTGGCTTCGCCCTGATGATGGGGGGCTGTCGTGTTTTTCTGTATCGGCTTGTCGCCGGAAAAAGTGATCGATATATGTGTAGGGGAAAGTGATAGTCGTCTAGACCTATCGTGTATGCTTTACCCCAGTGTTTATTCTTATTGCCAAGGAATGGCAGAATCATATTTCTGATACCAAGGTAACAAAAGCACTTCTTATGAACTCTCTTACGAAGCCATCGTTTTCGATAAGCAGACGCACGATTTGTACGTCTGAGGGAATATTTAACTAGATGAAGAGGTCATTCATTTCTAGCAGCACCATATTGTATGTTGAAGTCCATTGCATCATGATAGAATCTACAGAGCAATGAGAACATTTAATGTAGGATTAACTTTGATACAGATTCCAGTTTGTATCCTAAAGTGAGTGACAGCTCACGACAGCAGCCATCTTGTATCCAAATATTTTATGACTTTCAAGAAGAGAAAAGGGATGCCCCGTATTATCGCTTGATGAGTCCAGAGATCACTGCTACAGATGAGAACCCATTACTAGCGGTTCAATATGATTACATGAAAAATATGTGCTGAACATTATTTAAAGGAATCTTCGCTAGACGAGGTTAGGTCTAGAAGCCATCTTGAATATTGTTTATAAACTGACGTGCTTTGTCAGTAAACTCAGATGATATATATATATGGGCAATACTGAGTGCTTGTCTACTGACATTCCATTGTGCTATTATGCAACGAGTGCCCATGTATCATTGCAAGACCATTTATCAATTGTACCATGATGTATTATGCCAACCTGTGATTTGACTGTCTTATTGATGCTACTGTTAGTTTTCGTCATTAAATGTGTTTAATGTGCCAGCAGTCTTCCTTGCGTCATTGACGACTGCACATGAGTGAAAGAGGGTATTATTCATCTATCAAGAGCTCTTAGCATTCGCGTCTTTACCCTCACTCAACACATTACTATACAGACGTTATATGAACACTGTTTTTGAGGGGCCATATCATCCCTGGTGTAACCCCGCGCTGGTGACCTACATTCCACAGTACAGATGACAGATAACACGGTCACTCTACCATTTTTTCACCACGCATTTACAGTGTACCAGCCCTTCTACATATCTGACAGTAACATAACTGGTGGGCCAGAGTTTATATCTTCACAAGACAGTCTTTAACACTGATGAATGATACAGCATTTAACACCGGTGAGCCAGCTTTCTGGGTTTGACCTCGCAGAAGTTGAGAAGTCAACAGACTACCAATACCAGACCGTTTCCTGTGGCTGATACGACACGCATGAACACCGGTATACAAGTTTACAACTATACAGGCGATGTCAGCTTGACCGATCCTAACAAGTAAAGTGAATCTGGGTCAATGTTTGTTGACATTTTTGGCAGTACAGAGCTGATACTTTGAAGGCCATAAACTGTTCTATTGTGGCAGTATTGTTGAACATAAGTGCATAAATTTCATCGCTGGACCTTCTGATGCTCATATCATATAATAGATTAAATCATAAATCTAGTATTGATTAAAGTGGCAGTTTATTTTGTTTATTCAGAAACTGTGCCATTATATTTCTGAACTGAAACTCTTTCCAACACATTTCATTATTTAATGTATAACTGAACATCCTATCTGCAACACAGTGCTTTATATATTACACACATGATATATGCATTTATGATTATATGTTATATGTTTTATATAGGTATATTTCATAAGACACTATTGCTTGTGCACTGCACTTGGATTATGGTATAAACAGTACTTTATTATTATTACTGGTATACAAGAAATTATACAAGACCTTATTAAGGCTTGTGACCCACTGAGATTGAGATAGTGTACTGATTAATCAAGTCATTAAGAACTTGTGGTATTAGTATTGTTTCAGGTAATTAGTATTATTGTTAGACATCATGTCTACATTAGAATACTTCATTGCACAAGGGAAATCCCTTGATAAGACTGGTAAAGACTTAGAAGAATGGACTGTTGCTCAATATGACAAAGCATTAGCTGCAGAAGAGAGAAAAGCTGCTGCTGAAGAGAAAAAAGCTGCTGCAGAAGAGAGAAAAGCTCTGGCTGAAGAGAAAAGATTAGAAAGAGAAGCTGCTGCTGCTGCAGAAGAGAGAAAAGCTGCTGCTGCTGCTGCTGAAGAGAGAAAAGCTCTAGCTGAAGAAAAAAAATTGCAAAGAGAAGCTGAAGAGAAAAAATTAGAAGCTACTGCTGCTGCTGAACTAAAGAAATTGCAGATACAGACTGAGGAAAAAAGATTCCAGATGGAAATGGAAAAAGAAAAAAGAAAAGATGAAGCTGCTGCTGAACAAAAAAGATTAGACAGAGAAGCTGAAGAAAAAAAAGCAATAAGAGAACATGAATTTGAGTTAGAGAAATTAAGATTGACAAGTATGAGTAATGTTAATCAGGCATCTAGTGGTAATGGTAAACCTTCTACTTACAAGGTTAAGGTTCCACCGTTCAATCAGTCCAGTGACGATATTACATTCTGGCTGGATAGATTTGAACGTTCTTGTCGTACTCATAATGTGGATAAATCACAATATGCTAACCAATTAGCAGAAAACTTGAAAGGTGAATATCTGACTAGGTTATGCCTTGTAGGAGAAGCAGGTAAGGATAAGTTTGATGTCATTAGGGCGGCTTTGATAAAAAAAATACCAGCTAAGTGAGGAAGGCTATCGCCTTTTGTTTAAGACGATGGTGCCTGAGACAGGTGTAGAATTCTCAGAATTCATTGCAAAGGCACGTCTCACATTTGATCGTTGGATTGAGCTTTCCAAGACAGAAAAAACTTATGAAGGACTTATAGATTTGTTGCTCAGAGATAAGATTATGTCATGTGTTAACAAACCATTCCTTGAATTTATACAAGAGCGTAAACCCAAATCACTAAAGGAAATGGAAGAATATTGTTCCCAATATGTCACTGCACACCCCGACGTGACTTTTGGCAACACTAAGATTAAGGAGAGTATGCCAGTTGCTTCAGCAACACCATACAATCCCAATTATTCACACAGATTTCAGGGACCCCAAAACAGATTTGAAAAAAAAGGTAACCATAATAGTTATCAAAACCAAGGTAACCAATCATTTCAGGGTTCTTCGTCGAAGAACTGGAGACGAGCTGATAGCTCTGTCGTGGAATATTCTAATCCACATATATAAATTATCAAGTAAATACAAAGCCTAATAAATACATATAATAAATAAAGGAAGAAGAATGGTAAAGAACAGTGCTGTCACAATGACAGTACTCGAAATCCCCTTTGTTTTATGCTTCGTCTGCAAATTGTAACGTTTCCACGTTAAATATAGGCCTTCTGCAACATACACGCGTTTCCCAAACACACAATAAAATGTGCTGCCTTTCTAAGAAAAACCTTGAAATATGCAAGTTGACCTAAATTTTAAATTCCATTCATGTCTTTTTCTACACTGCGTTACCAAAACGAACGAACAGATGGACTAAAGGATAAAGAGAGAGGGAGGGCTGAAAATCAGGAACGCATGCAACACGCTTCGCGCGATACACAAATGCTGCCATCACGCGTGTAAGACTACATGCACTAATTTTTTTTTCAGACGGACAGTGATAAATTCACTACCCTTCCCAGAGTTAGGTTTTAAAATCATAAAAAAACGCTTATTAGGAAAGATAACAATAGATGGGTTTACGGTTGAAAACATAACAGTACCCAGACAGCACATCTTCGAAACAGGAGGTAGAAAATACATATTTTGAACGCAGCCACGTAGCTCTTTTAAATTTGGATATTTGGGTTCCTTAGGGCTTGCTGCCAAAGAATATGTAAAACGTTACGCAAATAGTCCAGGAATTAATAAATTATAACCAAAATAAAATATTGGGGATGCCTGACAGCATGAAATCATTTCTGCTCATAAAATTTTTTTATAACATGTTTGAAAAAACCTTGCGTTACAGAAATAGCCTACCATGTAAACTCCAAATTGATTGGAGCGCAACAAATGAAAGACGAACCACGATTGGTCGGACTATAAATACTATCTTGGTTGTTAGGGAGACGTAGAAAGGTAACATTTTTTCAAACACTTGTCGAAACGTGGCCTCATTGGCTAGACTTGCTGATATACTCACTTAGGAGCGTTAGTTCGAGACCACTAGTGCAAATAATCTTGATAAAGCGACAGTGCGTTGAAGCCAGCTCACATTTTTGCTAAAATAAAAGCCTGGAACATAAGCAGATGGGAATTTGTGCCAGTAATTGTGCCAGAATTCATTGCTAATCAACGTATCTGTGTTTATTTCCATGAAATTGTGGTAAGCTTGAACCATTCAGTATCTTTTAATGAAAATTGAATGTAAATTGTTAATTTATGCCTGTATATATATGTGTAGTTCAGTGGCAAACAGGAGATAAAGCCTATAATGCTCCAGCCTGAACAGAGGGTGTCGGAGGGAAGTAAAACGGCATGGAATGGCCAAATAGTACACTGACACCTGGATGATTGATTAGACAGAAATAATGCTGGAAGTGCAGAGGCGTGGTAACCATTAAGGAGGTAAATACTGGTATAAAGTATTTCAGATGAAGCTGACAGTTGGCCTAACGCTCTGAACTCAATGTTTGTGTTGTATTGTGTTCAGTGTAGAACTAGAGTATCAATTAGTTATGAAGTAGAAGGTATATCCTTCTTGTTTTCAGGGACCGTGGTCTTGATGGTATTGAGCTGCACCTGGTCAGAGCTTTGCTGAATCCAGAGTCGGACAGCATACTCCTTGGTCCATTTAGCTATCAGTGAGGTGTCTCCAGAGCCCAGAGGAGAATTCGAGCAGAGGAGTCCTTTCCTGCCGCCATCACTCAAGATAAGCTGATTTGGCCAGCTGAGCTCAACATTATGTCCCCTCATCTTGAAATGACTTTATAAAAATAACATTCAGAGGGGGATTTAATTGTATTAATATCAGGAACTGAGAACATCTCCAATACTAGTTTCCTTAAGACAAACTATTGAAGTCATGATGACAAATACCAACAGAGCTTGAACAAAACAAAACCAGTATTACCTCATTTTACCACTACACAACTGACACACATAGGATATTTTTAATAATATATGTCACTACAATATTCATATTAATCCATTCTGTACATAACTTGTAATGAAAATTGATTGTGATTCCTGGTTCCTTTGTATTTGAATCAGGACACATATACCTTTATGATAACCATGAATACATATTGTTATTTGAAAAGTTATCAGTGACTCCTTAAGATATTCTCATAGAGTGTTATATGTATGTGAGTGTCACAGTGTTGTCAAGAGTAGTGGATTAAATTAAATTGTTTATCTGTCTGTTGTTGTGACTTACACTTCATCATACACATACCCTAGACACATAACGTAGTCATCACACTATTCCAGAATAATTCTGACTGAGATATATAGATATGTGGTAGCAAGTAAGGTTTATCTATAATACACTACTCTTAATAGATATAGATACCTTCACAGCTGATCTCAGTCAGTACACTAAGTCCCCTATAAATATTTATAACATCCCACTTCACCACATATATTGGGGTCTCGCTCTTGGGATTTTGAATCTTTCCCTATTAAAAATATTGGGGGTAATTCACTTCAGGGAATATAAGAATTAAAAGGTATCCTTGGGTGGAATTAAATAAGGTTGAGCTCACGGTGCCTGTGTTGTCCATTATATATATTTAGAATTTGAATTGTTGGTTAGACATTGTAGAAATTTACCTGATAGACAATGGCGGACCTGGCCAAGTTTCGATCTGCTGCTGTACAGACTGCAAAAGAGTTAGGATTAGATGGGCAAGTTATGGTTGCCTATGTCACTACGGAATGTGACAAATTTATTGAACGCGAAGAAAGAAGATTAGAAAAAGAGGCCGAAAGAAAGTTAGAGGCTGAGACTAAGAGGTTGCAATTTGAGGCTGAGGCTGAGACTAAGAGGTTGCAAGCTGAGGCTGAGACTAAGAGGTTGCAGATTGAGGCTGACAAAGAGGCTAAGAAATTGGAAGCAGAAAGAGAAGACAAAAGATTAGCTGCAGAAAGGGAAGCCGAGGAAAGAAGACAGGCTGCAGAAAGGGAAGCAGAAAAGGAGGAGAAGAGATTACAAAGGGAACATGAGTTACGACTAAGGGAGTTTGAGTTTCAGGGCCATGCTCCTGAAAATGGTGCCAGTCCCTTTGCCTCTGATGCCACTGCTAGCCAAGGAGCCTCAACCTCAGCTATGAATTTTCATTTAGATCATTTTGTTGAGAAAGACGATGATATAGAGAGCTACCTAAATAGGTATGAACTATTAGCTACCACGTATGGGTTAGAGAGAGAAAGGTGGAGCTTAAAGTTATCTCAGGGACTTCGTGGGGCAGCTTATGAGGTTTTTGCAAAAATGAGCAGAGGTGATCAGGAAAATTATGACATGCTAAAGCAGGCTCTTTTGTTAAGGTATGAAAAGAATGCAGAATTTTATAGGAAAAAATTTAGGAATGCTAAACTACTGTCAGGTGAAACCTATCACCAGTTCTCTGCACGAATAGAGACATACTTGGAGAAATGGACTTCTCTGGGGAAAACCCAAGATCTTAAGGAAATGGTCCTTATAGAGCAATTAAGAGAGTCCATGGCTCCAGACCTGAGAAAGTTTCTCATGGAACAAGGTGCAGAGAGGCTGGATGAGTTGTTAAATGTTGCTGAAAGGTATCAAGCAGCTCAAGCAGAGGTAACAGGTAATAAAAAGAAACAAGTGGATAACTTTAGGGCACCACAGAACTTTAATAAATTTGATCCTAAGGATCAAAATAAAGGTAAGCACCAATTTGATAGGCCACGGTATGAAAATAAAAATAAATTCCCACAATTCAATGAAAGGAAATATGATGAAAGAAAATCTTTCAACCAAGGAAAAAGGTGGTGTAAGAATTGTCAGATGGACAATCATGACACTGACCGTTGCAGAAGGAAACCTGTGTATATGGCAACCCTTCAGGTCAGGTCGACCTCAAGACAGGAGGAGGATATTATGTTAGATACCACTCCAGAAGAGATGAGGAAGGCACAGGCTGGGGATAAAACACTCAAGCCTTGTTTCAGAAAATTGTCAACTTGTCATACAACTCCAGGCAAGGGAGATTTTTTACATGAAAAACAAGTTGATGTATAGGAAGACTGGAGCTAGATCCAAAGGTCACGGACAGCTGGTTCTTCCAAAAAGATATAGGGCAGACTTAATAAGGAGCCTACATGTGAAACCAGATGGGGACCATGAGAAGATAGGTACCATCATTCAAAAGGTGGCTCACAATTATTATTGGCCCAAAGCAAGATGGGACATTGAAAATTTTGTAGAAAGGTGTAGCATAGCACATGAGGGAACACCCACAAGTGGGAACATGGATCAGGACCTGGACACGCCCCGGGGCAAAATTAGGCCTGATAATAAAAAGAAATATAGATTTGATAAAGTGGACCAAATGGAATGGGAAGCCCCTTTTCACGGACAAGCTTCACTTAACTGTTTTACAATGGCCACTATGCGGAGAGTGCAAAAAGATGTCTTACCCCAGGATAAGCCGAAAATCCCTCAATCGGACTTAAACAAACTGGAGGAAGAGGATGTAGGGAGGAAATCTCTCATCAAGAATTTTAAGTGGGGAGAAAGCCCCAAAAGAAAAATTGGTAGCGGTCGTTTTGTGAATGATAATTCTGGGAAGAAAAATCATCACTATAAAGCTTCGAGTGGAAGAGACCATACCGGTGCATGGACAAATAGGTCCACACAATTAAAGGTCCACATGTAGCTTTGCTAAGAACGTGGACTGATGAAAAGGCAGAGGAAAACATTACATCTTCATACCAATATGTGAATGAGCTGACCACTCGGTTAAAAACTGGCTGGAAACTTGCCAATGAAAATTTGAAACAAGCCAGGAAGAAACATGCTGCCTATTATAACAGGAAGGCGAAAGACAGAAATTTGGCTGTGGGAGAGAAAGTACTGCTTCTTTTGCCCGGGAGTCAGAATAAGTTACAAATTGGATGGCAGGGTCCATATACAGTTTTAGAGAAGGTATCTAGAACAAATTATAAGATAGATAAGAAGGGGAAAGAAAAAATCTATCATGTGAATCTCCTGAAGAAATATTTGGAAAGAGAACATCAGGAAGAGACACACTTGTTGACCTTGTCCATCGCCATGGAGATGAAAAAGGAACCACTTTCATCATTTGAATATCCATTACACCCCTGTGAGACAGCCGCACAGGTGAAAATCAGTACACATTTAACGAAAACTCAGAAAGAGAGAGTGCAACAGGTTCTAAATAATCATGCAGAGGTGTTAACAGACCGACCAGGGCATACAAACCCATTGGAATATGATATGAAACTAATAGACTCCACACCTGTCTGTATGAAACCATATTCGATTCCGTTTGCTAAGGAGAAAGCTTTGAAGGAAGAGATAGACTATCTGTTGAAGGAAGGAATTATTTCGCACAGTGAGTCGTCGTATAGTTCCGGTGTTGTACTCTTAAGGAAGCCCTCTGGAGAACATAGACTCTGTATAGATTACAGGAGACTGAATGCTATTACAGAAGGACAGGTGGATCCATTGCCGGATACAAATCAGCTGTTTGCCAGACTAAATAAAGCTAAATATTTCTCTAAAGTGGATCTGAGTAAAGGATATTATCAGATTCCAGTAAAGCCTGAGGTTAGACCATACCTAGCTTTTAGTACCTCAGAGGACACTATGAGTTTAATAGATTGCCATTTGGATTGAAGAATGCGCCTAGTGTCTTCTCTAGAATGATGAGAAAATTATTGGATCCTCTGAATAATCCCTGTATAACAAATTTTATGGATGATATCCTTATAGCAACAGAAACATTTGAGGAACACATTGACTCTCTGAACATGCTGTTTGATCGACTTAGGGAGGCAAATTTAACAGCCCGACCAACCAAATGTTGCGTTGGATGTAAAGAATTGGAATTTTTGGGACACACAGTTTATCAGGGAAACATGACCCCTGACCCAAAGAATTTAGAGAAACTACAGAAAGCCCCGAGACCACAAACCAAGAAGGACGTGAGATCCTTTGTCTCATTATGTGGTTTCTACCAGAAGTATATCAAAAACTTTAATTCCATATGTGCACCGTTAACTGAATTGACACGTAAAGGACATCCAGATCGCATTACATGGACACCACAATGTGAAATGACTTACCAAGAATTGAAGGAAAAGCTCACAAGTAAACCCATTTTGAAATTACCTGACTTAAGTCAAGAATTCATTGTAAGGACGGATGCAAGTAATATTGGGTTAGGTGCAACTCTACTACAGAAATCAGATGCATTGGATGGGGAATTAAGCCCAGTGGCATATGCTAGCAGAAAGTTGAATAAAGCTGAAAATCAACTACTCAACTAGCGAAAAAGAATGTCTTGCAGTAATATGGGCGATAAAGAAATTCAATATTTATCTATATGGGAAGGCATTTAAGTTGCAAACAGACCACAAACCGTTATCGTTTCTAGCACAGGCTAGGCATGAGAACTCCAGGTTACTCCGATGGTCTTTACTTTTGGCTCCATATAATTTTAGCATTGAGTATATATCTGGAAAAACCAATTTGGGAGCGGATTTTTTAAGCCGCCATCCGTGTGATGAGAATCACCGTAAACCCCAGAACTAATAATAAATTTCTCTATGTGTATATAGAATAAAGGACTGACATATAATGTCTGTTTTAAGAGGGGAGGTGTCGTGGAATATTCTAATCCACATATATAAATTATCAAGTAAATACAAAGCCTAATAAATACATATAATAAATAAAGGAAGAAGAATGGTAAAGAACAGTGCTGTCACAATGACAGTACTCGAAATCCCCTTTGTTTTATGCTTCGTCTGCAAATTGTAACGTTTTCCACGTTAAATATAGGCCTTCTGCAACATACACGCGTTTCCCAAACACACAATAAAATGTGCTGCCTTTCTAAGAAAAACCTTGAAATATGCAAGTTGACCTAAATTTTAAATTCCATTCATGTCTTTTTCTACACTGCGTTACCAAAACGAACGAACAGATGGACTAAAGGATAAAGAGAGAGGGAGGGCTGAAAATCAGGAACGCATGCAACACGCTTCGCGCGATACACAAATGCTGCCATCACGCGTGTAAGACTACATGCACTAATTTTTTTTTTCAGACGGACAGTGATAAATTCACTACCCTTCCCAGAGTTAGGTTTTAAAATCATAAAAAACGCTTATTAGGAAAGATAACAATAGATGGGTTTACGGTTGAAAACATAACAGTACCCAGACAGCACATCTTCGAAACAGGAGGTAGAAAATACATATTTTGAACGCAGCCACGTAGCTCTTTTAAATTTGGATATTTGGGTTCCTTAGGGCTTGCTGCCAAAGAATATGTAAAACGTTACGCAAATAGTCCAGGAATTAATAAATTATAACCAAAATAAAATATTGGGGATGCCTGACAGCATGAAATCATTTCTGCTCATAAAATTTTTTTATAACATGTTTGAAAAAACCTTGCGTTACAGAAATAGCCTACCATGTAAACTCCAAATTGATTGGAGCGCAACAAATGAAAGACGAACCACGATTGGTCGGACTATAAATACTATCTTGGTTGTTAGGGAGACGTAGAAAGGTAACATTTTTTCAAACACTTGTCGAAACGTGGCCTCATTGGCTAGACTTGCTGATATACTCACTTAGGAGCGTTAGTTCGAGACCACTAGTGCAAATAATCTTGATAAAGCGACAGTGCGTTGAAGCCAGCTCACATTTTTGCTAAAATAAAAGCCTGGAACATAAGCAGATGGGAATTTGTGCCAGTAATTGTGCCAGAATTCATTGCTAATCAACGTATCTGTGTTTATTTCCATGAAATTGTGGTAAGCTTGAACCATTCAGTATCTTTTAATGAAAATTGAATGTAAATTGTTAATTTATGCTCTGTATATATATGTGTAGTTCAGTGGCAAACAGGAGATAAAGCCTATAATGCTCCAGCCTGAACAGAGGGTGTCGGAGGGAAGTAAAACGGCATGGAATGGCCAAATAGTACACTGACACCTGGATGATTGATTAGACAGAAATAATGCTGGAAGTGCAGAGGCGTGGTAACCATTAAGGAGGTAAATACTGGTATAAAGTATTTCAGATGAAGCTGACAGTTGGCCTAACGCTCTGAACTCAATGTTTGTGTTGTATTGTGTTCAGTGTAGAACTAGAGTATCAATTAGTTATGAAGTAGAAGGTATATCCTTCTTGTTTTCAGGGACCGTGGTCTTGATGGTATTGAGCTGCACCTGGTCAGAGCTTTGCTGAATCCAGAGTCGGACAGCATACTCCTTGGTCCATTTAGCTATCAGTGAGGTGTCTCCAGAGCCCAGAGGAGAATTCGAGCAGAGGAGTCCTTTCCTGCCGCCATCACTCAAGATAAGCTGATTTGGCCAGCTGAGCTCAACATTATGTCCCCTCATCTTGAAATGACTTTATAAAAATAACATTCAGAGGGGGATTTAATTGTATTAATATCAGGAACTGAGAACATCTCCAATACTAGTTTCCTTAAGACAACTATTGAAGTCATGATGACAAATACCAACAGAGCTTGAACAAAACAAAACCAGTATTACCTCATTTTACCACTACACAACTGACACACATAGGATATTTTTAATAATATATGTCACTACAATATTCATATTAATCCATTCTGTACATAACTTGTAATGAAAATTGATTGTGATTCCTGGTTCCTTTGTATTTGAATCAGGACACATATACCTTTATGATAACCATGAATACATATTGTTATTTGAAAAGTTATCAGTGACTCCTTAAGATATTCTCATAGAGTGTTATATGTATGTGAGTGTCACAGTGTTGTCAAGAGTAGTGGAGTAAATTAAATTGTTTATCTGTCTGTTGTTGTGACTTACACTTCATCATACACATACCCTAGACACATAACGTAGTCATCACACTATTCCAGAATAATTCTGACTGAGATATATAGATATGTGGTAGCAAGTAAGGTTATCTATAATACACTACTCTTAATAGATATAGATACCTTCACAGCTGATCTCAGTCAGTACACTAAGTCCCATATAAATATTTATAACATCCCACTTCACCACAAGCTCTCGACACAGGGGTGGTCACAATTATAGGAATTTCCGTAGAGGAAGTAATTATAGAAACTATCCGAGTTATCCGTCTTGGAGTCAACAAGATCATAATTATAGAGATACTCATTATAATGAATATGATAATGGTAACCAAGAGAACTATGACTCAAACCCAAATAGGGGTTACAATAGAGGTAACAATAACTACAGAGGTAATAATAACCGAGGTAGATCTCAAAACAGAAGACATAAACCACATTTTCAGGCAAACTCTGCACAGCAAGAGTCTCATGAAGCCTATAAACAGAGTAAAGATAATAATGACGCTAGTAATATGGCATGTTCCGCTTTTGATTTTGGGAGAGCATCTCAGTGCCCCCAATGCAAAACATTATTTGAGCCAACCACAGTGTCTACTTTAAGCTGCGGCCATCCTCTTCCTGCTCTTCCTGCGTCAGTCGCGCATGATGGAAGAGGTTCTCTTGTCTTACATAAGGGTTTAGTAAATAACAATCCAGTCTCCGTGCTATTTGATTCTGGATGCACCACAATTGGTGTTAGGCAGTCACTCGTAGATCCTTCCCGTGCCACTGGACAAGTAGTCAAATGTGTAACATTTGGCGGCACATTAGAGAAATACTCTACTGCTATCATTAGGATTGCTACTCCTTTCTTTACAGGAGATGTACACGCATGTCTTCTTCCGAATCCGATCGCTGACCTCATCATCGGTCGCATTCATGGAGTCAAAGAATGCACTTCGCAACAAATTTCCGCTTGGGAAAAGCAAAACATGCAGATTGCTAACGCTGTAGTCACTAGAGCTCAGGCTCTTAATATGCCTCAAACTTCATCTACTGAAGATAATGAAGAGCATAACCAAGATGATCCCTTGGTAATTTCTCGTGACTCGTTTATGAAACAGCAAGAAGATGATCCCACTCTGAAGAAATTTTTCATTCTTGCAACGAAAGGTGATCCGAATAAAGACACAAGTCGTAAATCGTGGATTACAAAGAAGAATGGCGTACTTGTACGTATGGTTCAAGACTCCATTACGTCAAGTCATTCTCAAATCCTGGTTCCCAAGAATTTGAGAGTTAAAATTTTGCAGCACGCTCACGACTCTCAGTGTGCTGGACACATGGGTTTTTCCCGTACTAAGTCAAGAGTTCTTGCGGCTTTCTTTTGGCCATTGGTAAACAAGGACATACGGATTTATTGTCGATCTTGTAAAGTATGTCAGGAAGTTAAATCCAAAGGTCCACGCCATGCTGCACCCATTCAGGCGGCAGACATTCCTATTCGGCCGTTTAAAAAAATGGCCATAGACATTATTGGTCCATTTAAGATCAAGTCTGCCAGAGGACATCAGTTTATCTTGACGTGTGTTGATATGTGCACACGTTGGCCAGAGGCTATTCCTCTGAAGAGCATTACTACTGCTGATATTGCAGATGCTCTTTGGCTTATATTCTCTCGTCTGGGTTTCCCCGGAGAGATATTATCAGACCATGGCACCCAACTAATATCAGATACCATGTCTCAAGTAATGTCTACTCTGCAGATAGATAGATCTTTAAGTAGTATCTATCATCCAATGTCTAATGGGATGGTCGAACGCCTTAATAGAACACTTAAAAACTTACTAGGGAAGATAACTGAGGATCATCCTCAAGACTGGGACAGAGTTTTACCTGCGGCCCTCTTCGCTTACAGAGAGGTCCCCAATGAACATACAGGATTTTCTCCCTTTGAACTTGTCTTTGGCGCGCGTCCGCGCGGCCCTATGTCGTTGCTTCATGATCTCATAACAGCTGACAATATTGACGATGACACAAAGTCATCCTACGAATATGTCATCGCGTTGAGACAAAAGATTATCGAAGCATGCAAATTAGCAACTTCTTCTTCCGAATTTGCGAAACAGAAGGCAAGGCAATTTGCCAATAAGAAGAGATGCTTACGACAACTTTGTCCTGGTGACAAAGCATTTGTATTACTACCTTGTAGGGAAAACAGACTACTTATTTCTTGGAAAGGTCCGTACGATATAATATCGAAAATTTCCGATGTCGACTATATTGTCGATATTGATGGGAAGCATAAAACCTTCCACATCAATATGCTTACGGAATTCCATGAACGTCCGGATTATTTACAACCCATTTTCCAAGCAACG
The DNA here is from genome assembly GCA_024509875.1 of Oreohelix idahoensis. NCBI lineage: Eukaryota > Metazoa > Mollusca > Gastropoda > Stylommatophora > Oreohelicidae > Oreohelix > Oreohelix idahoensis. The sequence goes on from JAMPIV010017363.1 coordinate 82,389, forward strand.
GACGATTCTCCAGTACAACATGGTCATTACTCATCACTGTCCGTGATACAGGATGAGGAAACGAGTTTTTCAGATGTAAATCTTCCTCTTCCAATGATCCCACTTCATTCTAGTGAATCATGGAAGAACGTTACTGTCTCTCCTGATTTGTCTCTAGGAGAACAGCGACAAGTTTCAACTATGTTGCAAACATTTCAGGATGTACTTACTGACATCCCTGGACAAACTCATGTCATTGAACATGACATTGTTCTAACTGACCATACTCCTATTAGGGTTAGACCTTATCCTATCCCTATACATTTTCAAGCACAGGTCGAGAAAGAGTTGGATGAGATGATAGATTTGAAAATAATCGAACCATCCACCTCTGCATATTCTTCGCCGATGGTTATTGTTCGAAAAAAAGACAATAACATACGTCTTTGCGTTGACTATCGCAAATTGAATCAAGTAACGAAGTTCGATGCTGAACCTATGCCTTTACTGGAAGAGCTACTTACTCGACTCTCCAAATCTCATTTTTTCACTAAACTTGATTTGTCTAAAGGATATTGGCAAGTACCTTTATCTGAACGCGCCAAACCTCTCACGGCTTTTTCAACACCTAGAGGTTTGTTCCAATGGAATTTTATGCCTTTCGGTCTTATGAACGCACCAGCTACATTTGTACGCATGATGCGCCGAATCCTATCTTATCGGTCAGATGTCATTGCATATCTAGACGACATCTGTCTTTTCAGCGATACTTGGGAAGATCACTATTCAGGGTTAGATGAATTGCTGTCTACTTTGCGCGAGCACAACCTGACAGCGAAACCCTCTAAAGCCTATATTGGTTTTAGCGAAATTTCTTTCCTAGGCCACCGAGTTGGTCATGGTTTCCTAAAGACAGAGGACCATAATACTAGTAAGATACTTAACATCTCTATCCCTAAGACTAAAAAACAGGTGAGAAGTCTGTTAGGTCTTATTCAATTTTATGGCAGATTCATTCAGAATCTATCCTCTATCATGGCACCTCTTTCTACACTTCTAAAGAAAGGTTCGCCTAATATGGTCCACTGGTCCCAGGAATGCCAATCCTCTTTGGATAAGATTAAAACATTGTTTTCAACACCACCTATTTTAGTGTTACCTACTAAAGATAAGACATTTGTTCTTCGTAGTGATGCTTCATCCACTGGGATTGGAGCGGCACTAATGCAAGAGTACTCTGGAACTCTGCATCCTGTAATGTATATTTCCAGAAAACTTAATGCGGCAGAAAGGAATTATTCGGTTTTAGACCGTGAGCTATTAGCTATGGTTTGGTCAATTCTCAAACTACAAAGATTCCTTCTAGGCGCACATTTCATAGTAGAAACCGACCAAAAAGCTCTTACTGCTATACAGAGTAAGAATTTGAAGAGCTCGAGGTCTACTCGATATGCAATTGCTCTTCAACCTTTTCATTTCTCTGTGCGAGCTATTCGTGGATCAGATAATGTGATGGCAGACATTCTGTCAAGATGCCCACATGATTCCACATAACTATTAGGTCTTAGACTTCTTGATATGTCTAGTTCTATAATAGTTCCTTTTCTATATCAAGATAGATACACATTTGTAATTTAATAATATAATGATTGTATCACTACTTAGCGGTTCATTGATGTTTATTCACCGCTGTGCTTTGATGATTTTTCTTCATAAATCATAAATTTAAGATATCTAATACGAAATTATGGTATGAATTTTTGTATGCATTATGTAATGGCCAGAATTGTATTATACGGTGACACCTTCCTGGAAAAATTTACTTGTAGAGAAATAATTTCTCTCAGATTATGAGATACATTCTCACCAGTCGCTCCATAAGTCGACTTAGCCTCATATTAGGCGTTATATTTATTCCTGATATTTTCATCTGCGCATTATTCATGCGTTGTGAGCCTATTGTACGTTGCTCCTAGATGTATTAAAAAAAAAAAAGTTTCATTTTTTTTCTTCCCGGGAGGTGTGGTAAGACTGTTACGTGCAGTCTTTGATATCTTGCAATATAATACATTTGTATGCTTGTTATGTTCGCAAATATTTTGTAAACAAAATAGATACTTTTTAGTGCTTAAGGAAAAGTCATTATTGAGTTACTTCCCTTGAAAGGAGTCTCAGATCGAACTCCGCGGACGAATCTAGTTTTACTACGATTTATTCTTTGTTTGGGTAGGAATAGATTGTTCTTGCTTCAGAATATCTATGGCCTGAATTTATGTGTATTGTTTGTCTAGGTAGGACGAGTCTGTCTTATATCTGTATATCTTTACATATCTAAGTCGAACTATATGTTCTTTGTCGCTAGAAAGGTCAAAGGCTGTTCAGCGGATGTGTGGCTAGAGAGGTGTGATTTGGCTTCGCCCTGATGATGGGGGGCTGTCGTGTTTTTTTCTGTATCGGCTTGTCGCCGGAAAAAGTGATCGATATATGTGTAGGGGAAAGTGATAGTCGTCTAGACCTATCGTGTATGCTTTACCCCAGTGTTTATTCTTATTGCCAAGGAATGGCAGAATCATATTTCTGATACCAAGGTAACAAAAGCACTTCTTATGAACTCTCTTACGAAGCCATCGTTTTCGATAAGCAGACGCACGATTTGTACGTCTGAGGGAATATTTAACTAGATGAAGATGTCATTCATTTCTAGCAGCACCATATTGTATGTTGAAGTCCATTGCATCATGATAGAATCTACAGAGCAATGAGAACATTTAATGTAGGATTAACTTTGATACAGATTCCAGTTTGTATCCTAAAGTGAGTGACAGCTCACGACAGCAGCCATCTTGTATACACATATTTTATGACTTTCAAGAAGAGAAAAGGGATGCCCCGTATTATCGCTTGATGAGTCCAGAGATCACTGCTACAGATGAGAACCCATTACTAGCGGTTCAGTATGATTACATGAAAAATATGTGCTGAACATTATTTAAAGGAATCTTCGCTAGACGAGGTTAGGTCTAGAAGCCATCTTGAATATTGTTTATAAACTGACGTGCTTTGTCAGTAAACTCAGATGATATATATATATGGGCAATACTGAGTGCTTGTCTACTGACATTCCATTGTGCTATTATGCAACGAGTGCCCATGTATCATTGCAAGACCATTTATCAATTGTACCATGATGTATTATGCCAACCTGTGATTTGACTGTCTTATTGATGCTACTGTTAGTTTTCGTCATTAAATGTGTTTAATGTGCCAGCAGTCTTCCTTGCGTCATTGACGACTGCACATGAGTGAAAGAGGGTATTATTCATCTATCAAGAGCTCTTAGCATTCGCGTCTTTACCCTCACTCAACACATTACTATACAGACGTTATATGAACACTGTTTTTGAGGGGCCATATCATCCCTGGTGTAACCCCGCGCTGGTGACCTACATTCCACAGTACAGATGACAGATAACACGGTCACTCTACCATTTTTCACCACGCATTTACAGTGTACCAGCCCTTCTACATATCTGGCAGTAACAGTTACCAGAAAATGAAAGCTGGGATATATCATGACAATAGGAACGATTGAAAGAAAAACACAGATAGAGGACGACAAAGGGAGAAAATATTAAACAGTTTAACATCATGACATGGAAAGAAGTCAACAGAATTGATAAACAGTATTAGAGACAGGGATCCGTGGAGAGAAGTCATCGCCAGTCATCCCAGACATGATTCATGAAGAACAAAAAACCCTTTGAAATTGTATGTTAGGGCAAAATTTAAAGTCGTCATGTAACCGCAAACTTTGAAGTTAAATGTAACCGCAAACTTTGAAGTTGTATGTAGCCGCAAACTTGTTGTATGTAACTGCAAAGTTTGAAGTTGTATGTAACCACAAACTTTGAAGCTGTATGTAACCGCAAACTCTGAGGTTGTATGTAACCGAAAACTTAGAAGTTGTATATAACCGCAAACTTTGGAGTTGAATGTTTGCGCAAACAGTGAGTTATAACATGGGCGTGAACTTTGAAGCGTGAAAGCAGGGTGACTTTCAAATATTACACACATACACACATGGACAAGACGACATCAGACAAACGTTTGAAGTGCAGTCCGGGTATTGGTTGCGTGTGAGTGTTCCATTAGCGTGAGTGGCGCTTAATGACAGCCCACGTAGACAAATGTGGTAGACCACATACCACACGTGGAGAACTATGTGTATTGGTCTAACAGAAAGCCGGTATTAGAGCGACTTTTGTACAAAATTGATGGTAGTCCTAATGAATTTGTACGTGACATCTGAAGTTTGTTTGTTAGATGACGCGTACAGCTGATAAAGGGTTTTATAGGACATGCAGCTGCTGTGTGTAAATTACTTTACAATGTCAATTTTTTCCCCCAGTAATTGATTCTAAAAGGAGACACAAAAGTAATATCTTTCCATTAAGGTGTATTAATCTGAATATACGAGAAGAACTAATCTCTTCCAACAGGAGGGGAGCGAGAGAGAATGAATGAACGAACGAATGAATAAACGAAATCGCTACTTTATCAAAGTAAAGAATTAGGCATTATCGCAATGTTACATTTCTGTGGTGAAATAATATAATTCTAAAAGTGTTTTCAACTTAAAACATTCTTAACTTTAATAACAAGTATTTAATTTTAACATTACATTCAGTAACTGAACTAACATACACATATACGAGTACATATATACACACACACCACACACACACCGAGATAGACAGACAGACAGACAGACAGGCAGGCAGGCAGGCAGGCAGACAGACAGACGGACGGACCGACGGACAGACAGACAGACAGACAGATAGATAGATCGATATATGGAGAGAGAGAGAGAGAGAGAGAGAGAGAGAGAGAGAGAGAGAGAGAGAGAGAGAGAGAGAGAGAGAGAGAGAGAGAGTTCACATTTCCAAACTTACCTTACCTCACTGAAAGATCAGTGATGGATTTCCGTATCATTTTCACAGATAATTTATTACGCAGGGATTACTCCAGTGCGACATACACTATTTATCCTCTTGTTTTGTATACACTATTTATCCTCCTGTTTCTCTCTCTCTCTCTCTCTCTCTCTCTCTCTCTCTCTCTCTCCGATCATATATATTTTTTTTCTTTTTACTTACTTAACTGTATTCATTCATCCAAACTTATATCTATCTTTGGTTCTATCCGTTCAGTCTTCCCATGTTCTCCGTATACCTCTCACGCGTATGTCTATTTCCATACTTCGTGTGAGTGTTTTTATTTACTTTTTATTAAATTTTTTGTTTTGTTTTGGGTCACTCTATTTCTCATACGCTTAGGATTCCAGAAAAAGGATTGATTGCCCTGTAAAACTATCATCTGGTTTTCTGAAAGTGCGACCTATCCATCGCCAGGGTCTTCTCCTGACATCCTATCACACAAATATTTGTCTGGTTTTTGTCATCAGTTATGCACTGGTGATCTTCCATAATATAATATCTTCCCATAACATCCTCTATTCATCGCAAGACCATATTTATGAGTGTCTCTAACTGACTCTATAACCCTTACTATACTCATGGAACAAAGTAAGTGTGCAACACTTTATAGGGCACTGTGCGTGATTTCATGGACGAAATGAAATAAAAGTTGGCACACAATGTGGTTGAATATTGAATAAAAGACCAAGTGATCACTTTGATTTTAGTGAAAGTGTCATGAAAGAAAGATTAAAAACTAAATTCAGTGTGGCATCCCCACGAAAAAATGAAATCTTGCCTCTCTGAGCCTATTCCGCACTGTTCTGCACGACACGGGTCTTAAACCTGGAATGTTCCTGGCAGTCCATGTTGCCTGAATAAACCTGTTACGCAAGTGCATAAGGCGTATGTAACGGTCTTGTGCAGGGGTGGTAACTCGTGGTCGGCCACTTCTATGGCGATCAGCAGTGGATCCAGTTTGTTGGAAACGAGCTTGAATGCGTGATATAGTGATATAGTGTTCCTGTGAACATTGAAATGTTGTGATACAGCTAATATAGTCGCTCCAGCAGCTAACATCCCTATAGCTATTGCTCGCTGTTGTTGGTTCAATCTTGGCATTGTCAAAAAAGATGTTTCTGTTGGACTCTTGGCACTCTCTATTTCAACGATTACGTTTTCACATGCCTGTGATTAGAGCTACACACCTACCTTCCTTTTATCTGTGATAAATTATCCCCTACGGCACTTTTCACGTGATTTATCTTGCACCGTGATTATCTCCCCATGAATAGTGCGATCCAATTGTAATTGCATGGGTAAGTGAACAACACTCCCACAGAAATGTGTGCCAACTTGCATTTGAGTTCACCCAAGAACACACGCACAGTGCCCTGTTGAGTGCTGCACACTTACTTTTTTCCATGAGTATATTTTAAATGCAAGACAAAGACACAACTGCAATGAGGAACATAAAATAAATATTTTCAGACTCAAGAAACTCAAAAGTAGATATACAATTAAGAAAGGTATGAACTTGATAACACACTGTTCACAGGTACATAATAAAGTTCGTTGGTTCGTTCACAAAAGAATGGCCTACACCTGTGTGTGGAGATAACACTAAATGTAACCCAAAAACATCTGAGATTATAAATATCGAATAAAACTAGAGCTCCTAGCTCATGACATTTTTCTGGCATTCACAAAATCAAAGTTACTTGACTTTCTAGTTGTAGAAGAAAAACGGAAAAGCTGGAGAAATAAAACGGCAGCGCTGAACCTCGAGAAAGACGGCAGGAACTTTGGAGGTTAGTTAAATCTCTAAATGAAGAGTGTTCCTCGCCTAGGCAGACTATCACATTGGATGAAGGTGGCAAAATTCTCACAGGAAAACAAGCTGCAGACCTGTTTGCTAGAAGATATAAGTTCAGAAAGCAACTTAACCATTAACATAGACCACCAGAGAGAGATAAGAAAAGAAATACGGGCAACCAAGGGACAGACAGATACTCCTGCCCCAATGAGGAAACCCATCACACTAAGAGAACTACTTAACGCTATTTCCAAGCTTAAGGCCCATAAGTCACCAGGCCCAGACGAAATCAGCAACTAAATGCTAATAAATCTGAGCTTAGCAGAAAAGACAAAACTGCTTGAGATATTCAATATAAGTATATAAACCAATAAAACAGTATTGAATCAATTCTACAAATTAACGGTTCACAGGAAACAAGAGACGTTTCGGGTTTTACCCTTCGTCAGCCACGGTTACAAACAGGTGACAAGGACAAGAAGTACATATAGGTACTACAAAAACATACGATGATGAGAAACGTACACCAAATGCGCGATACAAGCAGATGGAAAAAGTAAACAACCACAGTGATGAGCGAAATAAGAACAATAATAATGCAAGAAAATCGTAAAACCTGAAAGAAATACCGAAACAAGAAAGTAAATAATCAGCGAAACGAAAAAAAAATGAACAAAACTTTGGAACAAGTAAGAGGTCACTTAGCTAGATCCGTAGATGCTTGGAATTGAACGCTGAGGTGGCTTGTCCAAGAAATCGTCTAAGGAAGTGATGTACAAGATAGCGACAATTTAAAAAGAAACAAAAGGATACGAAACGAACCAAAACAAAAACATAAGAAGGTAGATCGAAAAAACAACGAATAAAGAAGAATGAAAAGGAGAGAAAAGCCACCAGAATTTATGCAAAATGATGTTGGACATTAAGGTCTTTTGGAGATAAGCAGCCCATTTGAAGAATAAGACGAGTTCGGTCATCACCGACACATGAAAGGAGGGCAGTGACATGAATATCGGAATTACCTGAATGGTCAGGCCTACTGAAATGAAGGGCCACCGGTTGAGATATTCAACCACAGCTGGGTGAAATGAACGGTACCCCAAGTATGGAGAGAAGCGATCACAATACCCATACTAAAGAAAGGGAAATGTAAGACCATGGCTTCAAGTTACCGGCCAATCAGTGTCACAAGCTGTGTTGGGAAGACTATGGAGCGAATAGTCAACCACAGATTGAAATGGTATTTAGAGTCTGAGCAGATCCTGGTGCCGGAACAAGCTGGATTTAGAGAATGCTACAGTTTAGAAGACCAAGTTACTTACTTGTCTCAAGCAGTTGAAAATGCCTTCCAGGAGAAGAAAAAGGTCCTAACGATCTGGGTCGACTTCAAGCAGGCCTTTGACAAGGTGTGGAAAGATGGCCTTGTTGCAAAACTTAGGAGAAGTGGAATCCAAGGCAACATGATAAGATGGATTCAGTCATACTTGCACAATAGGAGAACTAGAGTCACTCTTGATGGTCTGCAGAGCAGAAAAGTGTTGCTCTATCAGGGGTACCTCAAGGAGGAGTAATTTCTCCAACACTCTTCCTTTTTTACATCAATGACCTGGTAAAATCTGCCTTATATGCAGACGACCTAGTACTCTGGTGCGCCGACGAATGCGTCACCACAGCAAATTATAGAATGCAGGGGCAGCAGACATGTTAATGTTATGGGCAGAGAAACGGCTTATCACAATAAACACAGACAAAACCTCCACAGCGCTGTTCTCCCTCTCCCCGGGGACAAACCAGCTAACATACACCTAGGGACAGCCATGATCGGGGAAGAGGTCTGCCCCACCTGTCTTGTGGTGACGTTTGACCAAAAGCTTACATGGAAGAAGCATGTTGAACATGCGGAGGTAGGGGCCCGATGGCGACTGGGCATGCTCAAAAAGCTGGCGGGTGCCGGTTGGGGAACAAATTAACGAACTCTAGGGAAGATTTATAATGGAGTAGTGAGACCACACTTGGAGTTCGGCTCGGCAGCATGGTCATCAGCTGCTGGCTCACACCTGCGGTCGTTGGACGGGGTGCAAGGTCAACTCTCGGGCTCATTGCGGGAGCCATGAAGGCTGCGCCGTGTCAGAGATGCAGTAGGCTACTGGATTACAGACATTGTCATATGGGGGAGACACAGGGGGCATGATCCGGATGGAGGGGTACAACAGTGTGCCGGCGCGCCCAATGGGAGAAAGGCTGGACGATCTGGCATTGGGACGTGTAAAACGTAGCAGCTTTGTCCATCGAGGAAAAAGATTTAAAAGACAGCGTCAGGAAGACCTGTCCGCTGGAGCCCTCCCTATGCCCTGTGCCATAGGAAAAGGCCAGCAGTACCCTCCAAATTAATACATCAATCTGTGGTCTTACAGTTGGATATGAGTATAGTGATCTGCAAGGGTGGGCTGCTGCGTTGGGTGTGATCCAAGAGGGCTATCCCGAACAATCATGGATACATGCCTACACAGACGGACCGGCAACAAATGCCGTTAAGAATGGAGGTGCCGGTATCTTTATCTCATATCCTGACAACCACTATGAGACTAGGCATATTCCAACTGGTAAATTCTGTTCCAACTATACAGCTGAGGTTCAAGCTCTAGAGCAAGCTGCAAATATGATTTATAACACCAACTATGACTGCCACCAGGTAGTCATTATCACAGATGCAATGTCTGTACTGCGGGCTCTCAGGGGTGGTAGGCTCACGCATCTGAAAAATGGACTAGGCAAGGTATCTGCCAAAAAGCGAACCATACTTCAGTGGGTACCATCCCATTGTGGTGTACCCGGAAATGAAAAGGCAGATAAACTTGCAAAAAAGGGAGGAGAATGTGAGCAAGAAGATAATGAAATCACATACTTTGAGAAAAAGAGAGCTATCCAGACTATCAGAAGAGAACAGAATCAACCCAACGACGACTACCACACTCTTGACCGGCAGGGACAGATCACCAATCTTCGCCTCAGGACAGTGAATAACAAATTGAATAAACACATGTACAAGCTACGATTGTCTGCTTCACCACTGTGCACATGTGGATTAAACGAACAAACTGATGAGCATGTTCTACACGATTGTCCTCTGTACGACCAGTTAAGAAAGTTATACTGGCCCAATGACTCAACACTAAACTCAAATCTGTATGGAGCTAAAGAGGAACTCCAGACAACGGACGAATACATCATGAGAACCAGGCCAGGAGGAAGACAGCCGATAGGATAGTCTGGCGCTCGCTCTTCCAAACCTCTACACCTCACGGTAGAAGGGGAACGACTAAGTAAGTAAGTAAGAACTC
>JAMPIV010017363.1:97500-232500 GCA_024509875.1 Oreohelix idahoensis
AATTTTATGGCAATATACGGAGGACAGTTCCCCAGATCACATAGAACTGAATGTCTTGTGATACTGCAGTAAATATCAATTTTTGAACTGTTAATGAATCCTCGGATGTTACTGTAAGAGAAAAACGGCCATAAACACAACAAAGGTAGAAGTACGATTAAACCACTATGACCAATAAGCTATCAATAGATTCAACAATGACTGAAAAAAGTAGCACATGTCGTGTCCTTGCCCACTCCTACCATGTCGTTGTGATACATGCACAACCTCATACTTTCCGCCTTGTACAACATGCCTGAGAATGAACGAGTCCTATTCTTTATTTAGAGATACCCGAGAGCTACACGGGGCAAAAAAGAAAGAAAAATAAATAGAACACATTTTAAAAAATCAGTCAACCAAATTTTAATATCCCAAACAAAATTCCCAAGGCTTATCACGCCGCTGACATTGAAAATGGACAAATGGAGAGCATCTATCAACAGATGCAGAACTTAGTTTGCATTAGAACGCAATCAATCAATACCCTTTAGCTCCCCAAGGAGCATGGGCCTTCAACAAACACATGCCAAGTCTTCCTGTCCTGTGCCATCCGCTCAAGTTCTTTCCATGTTTTCCTCATCATTTTCTCTCTCTTTTTTTTCTTTTTTCTTTCTTTTTTCTTTCTTTCTTCTTTTGTTTTTCTCTCTAGGTTGCTTAATGCGCCTCCTTTCCAGAGGACCTTCTTTTGTCTTGGGCGGCTGAGTTGATTTATATTCTATATTTGACTTGCCCATGTTTGTTGAAGTTTTTGTGGTAAAAAGATTTTTACGGGATGGGGTAAACAGCCCCATGCCCAACCCTCCTTAGTCGCTTTTTACGACATGCCTGGTAGGGTACAGTGTTACTATTATTTTCTCCCCTTTCGGGCCCCGGTAACACGTTAGAACGCGCCCCACCTTTAAACCCACGTATGAACTTCCAACGTCACAATAATCAATGCTTTAATTCAAAGCATATTTGTGGCGGCAAAATCAATAGAAATAAAATGATAGCATTATTTCAACAACTGAAACAAAAAGCAAAACGTCGACCACAGAACTATTAATTTTTACATCAAAGATAAAGACATAATATTCATTGTTATCACGTGGTTATTCTGGATTTATTTGGTGAGCAACGACACACGAAATAATCGGACTAAGTGGAAGGAGTTGTATACTCAGGCAGAAAATGATACAGGAGAGCGAACTAAGGTTGTTTGTTAATGTTCTTCACAAGCTCTTTGTCTATGTTCTTTACAAGTTGTTAGTTTATGTTCTTTACAAGTTGTTAGTTTATGTTCTTCACAAGTTGTTAGTTTATATTCTTTACAAGTTGTTAGTTTATGTTCTTTACAAGTTGTTAGTTTATGTTCTTTACAAGTTGTTAGTTTATGTTCTTTACAAGTTGTTAGTTTATGTTCTTCACAAGTTGTTAGTTTATGTTCTTTACAAGTTGTTAGTTTATGTTCTTTACAAGTTGTTAGTTTATGTTCTTCACAAGTTGTTAGTTTATGTTCTTTACAAGTTGTTAGTTTATGTTCTTTACAAGTTGTTAGTTTATGTTCTTTACAAGTTGTTAGTTTATGTTCTTTACAAGTTGTTAGTTTATGTTCTTTACAAGTTGTTAGTTTATGTTCTTTACAAGTTGTTAGTTTATGTTCTTTACAAGTTGTTAGTTTATGTTCTTTACAAGTTGTTAGTTTATGTTCTTTACAAGTTGTTAGTTTATGTTCTTTACAAAAATCTCCTTCTCGTCTTACACATTCTTACCTTTCCCACAAAGGAAGTGTTTCGGTCTGTCATCATCTACATTTTGTAATGGTAAAGGTAGTTCCATAGCAAATACTGTCGTAGGGGGAGTAAACATTTAGAGACTTGACTATAACATCGAGAGATTCCATTCCTCGCTGTCTATGTCTTCCTTATTTGGAGAGCAGAGTCAGGTACGCAATCACTTTTGGTTAGACGGTTACTATGTTTCAAGCATGGAACCAATAAATTTGCTGGGACAGCCTAGTGCTCTAACCAAGGTCAGAATCAGACACCCTGACAAACGCGCCTACATGTCAAAATCACCGTTTAAAGTCGATGATCTTGGACATCATTTTCGACTCGACAAAATTCTCTTTCACGTCTTACTTCCAAGGGAACAAAAGTGACATATTCGAATTTTCATTATGTAACAAATAACCAACTACTCAAGTTGAAATCGATAATCAGCATTCTAATCAAACACTGTGAGATGGCCGAGGCTCAGCCAATGAACTGAGGCCAACTGGGTGACAAGGGAAAGTCTATGAGGACCAAATTAAGAATACGGCGCTCGCACAAGGAAGATGGATGGGCAGCAAAAACAAACTAATCGTTATGAACTTGGAACAAAAAACCAGTAGTATACGCGGGACAAGATACCTTCAGCGCTTCAAGCAATGAGGCAGAATAAGACAAGGAATATTAAGATGGAAAAGCTTATAGCAGAAAAATAATAGTAAGATGAAAAAGACGAACGTGGAAAAGGCAACAGAAGAAGAAGGAAAGAAGGAAGAAGAGGGAGAAGAAGAAAACGAAGACGGTGGGGGAGACAGAGGCTTTTTCAGTTTCCATTCGCTTTGGCGACGAGCACCTTGCTCCACCAAGAAACAAGGTGTGTCGGTTATATTAGGGCGAAAGCCTAAATAATAACAATAAACCAAGGTCTTGTTAATGACTATGCATATCGCATATTTCGCTGTTTAAAAAAAATAGTAGTCGCAAAGCAGTTACTGTTATAGGGGTGTGACGTGTTAGGGATCTTACTATAATTAGGTCTCAGCTTAATGAGTTGAGGTGACCGGATCCCTTCCTCACGGCCTTCGCTAACAATGAAATTCAAATTGAACTCAATGGTAACTTTACGAAATTAACAAAATCCAAGTTACAATTAAAATCAATTTATTTATAATGATTCTCTTTTCTTCTGTTCTTGGAAGTGGTGGAGATAATACATGGATATGAATTTTCTCTTTACACAATATCCAGAGAAATCACAGTGGTATTATAGTGTTTACTTTAACTGAATTACAGTGTCTCTGCTTTTCTGACAAAACGTTAACCAGTCTTTTTCTTCATATGACTTGACTCTTCACACATAAATTGATCTAATGTTCTTCTGTTTCTGCACTTAACTGAGTGCTCCTTAAATGATGGTTAACAATGTTGGTGGGCTCAACTGCTCTGCAACTCCAAGCTCACATATCGTTGTAACGTTTTTTTTTTTTTGTATTTGTTTAAATAGGAGTTTTGCTCGTTTTGGGAAGGCGCGTTCTGTTCAACCTAGACACAAGGTGCGTCGGTTATATTCGGTCGCTTGTCCATGTGGTCTGTCGTAACGACAATGACAACTACTGTAGCAGATTGATACCCTAAAGAACTTGAGGAAGGAAAAACAATGCCCTCTCAAATTTATAAAGGACAAGCAAGGCAAATTGCTTACTGCCCCGAAGGAAATAATAGAAAGATGGAAAGAATATTTCTCAGAACTCCTGGATGGTGAGCATGGTGAAGCATCAGAAATGATAACCACTAGCACAGAAAAGAAAACTAATGATGGTGAAGATGACATAAAGATGGAAGAACTGAAGGCAGCACTGGAGAAAATCAAAATGGGCAAAGCAGCAGGGCATGACGGTATAACACCAGAAATGGTTAAGTACATGGGAGCATCAGGCGACCTATTACTCTTATGGGTCCTACAGGCAGCGTGGTGCAACAAGACCATACCAAAGGATTGGGAGATTGCCATCATAACACCAATTTTCAAAAAGGGTGACAATCGACAATGTGGAAACCATAGAGGCATATCCCTTCTCAGTGTCCCTGGTAAAATCTACTCTAGAATCCTAGAGCAGAGACTCCGACGCCTAGCTGAGCCACAATTGGATGAGGTCCAGTGCGGATTCCGAGCAAACCGAAGTACTCAAGACCTAATCTTCACACTCAGACAGCTGAGTGAAAAGGCCCTTGAGTATAAGAGTGAGATCCATCTTTGTGTCATAGATCTGGAAAAGGCGTTTGACAGGGTCCCCTGGAGCAAACTTTGGGACTGTTTGGCAAGGAAGAACATTCCAGCACCTCTGATTCATGCTATACAGAGCTTCTACAAGTCTTGCAGAAATTATGCGAGGACAGCAAACCATAAGTCAGAAGAGTTCAGGACCACCACTGGTGTAAGACAATGTGATATCCTGTTACCTTATCTTTTCATACTCCTCATGGACGATGTCATCAAGGCATGTAAGGAGAGAACAAGAAAGTATTCAGTGGGGTACTGGAAGATGAGACAGGTCTGTATTTCAGAGCTGGCATTTGCTGATGATGTTGCCCTGATTACCAAATCAGAGGCACATCTCCAATCCAACCTGCAAGTCTGGAAGGAAGAGCTGGAGAAGAGAGGAATGGTCATAGGCAGCTCTAAAACAAAATCCATGGTGATACCACGACAAGAAAGAAGACATCAGATTAAGCTGGGAGAACAGGTCCTGGAGCAGGTCGACCACTTTAATTACCTCGGAGCTATTATGGACCAAAAGGGAGGCATCAAAGAAGAGTTGGCCACTCGAAAAGCAGCAGCTGTGAGACTTTTTCAGGCCATAAATCGAGGATTCCTCAGCAAGAGAAAGGTTTGTAAGAAAACAAAGATGGCTGTATACCGCTCCACCTATGTCCCAGTCTTGACATGTGGATGCAAGTCATGGGTAATGACTACAACCAACAAAAGCCAGATCCAAACCTCAGAAATGAGGTATCTGAGGAAGGTGGTTGAAGTAACAAGAAGAGACATGGTCCGCAACTAGATGATACGTCATGGCCTAAAATCCCACCCCCTGCAGACCCAAGTAGAACAGTCTCAACTAAGATGGTTTGGCCATATCTGCAGAATGGGAGAAAACCTCTACACCTCATGGTAGAAGGGGAACGACTAAGTAAGTAGCAGATTGGTGCAGCCATAAAGATCCTATAAAAATTTAGTTCAAAAATAAAAATATGTTTTGTTCGTATTAAAATGTAATCCGCTAAACGAACCTAATTCTTCTAAGTAAAGCAGTAATTGCTCATGTCTTGATAGCATCACATTTCGTCTATAATTGGTTGTGTGTGTATGGGTGTGTTATTCCTTTTTTTTTTTTTTTTTTTTTAAAGTTACAGCCACGTCGCAGCCTTCGCCCACTGCTTCCATCCAATATTCTCTTCTCATGGCTGCACAAATTTTAAAAACCTTAAAACAAAAGGTAATTGTTAATGAATCGATCCCGTAATGATTATTTCCCATTTCACACAGCGCCCTCAGCACCATGCAAATGTCAAAGGTACCACTCGCATTTCTAGTATTAGCCGCATGAGGTTTCACAGGAGTTCAATTTTTCCCTCCTACATTTGGGCCTCCCGTTTTATGTTTGTGTTAAACTGTTCATGAAAGTTATTTTAAGAGAACTTTTTTCCCCTTCATGAAACGCCCGAGCCCACTGGAGATTCAAACAACACTTTTCTCTAGTCAACCGTCAAATGCGTTTCTTTGTCGCAATTCTGAGTCCGGAACCGGATGTTAAAATGTCCGTTCAGTAGGTGTGAACGCTAATGAATAACGGCTCTGTCAGATGTGCGACGATTTCCTAGGCAACACTTTTGTAACAGTGACCGTGGTGTTATTAAATTGTAAACAATGCTCACACGGTGGAAGAAGCTGTCAAGGTGAAGTTAGTCCCACAACAGATACTGCCGTAGAGAATGGAAGTGTTAGAAACGCCATTAAACTAAGTTTCAGCTTTATGGTGCAAGTAAATAAATTAAGGAGATGCTGTAAAACTGGTAAGGATATATATATATATATATATATATATATATATATATATATATATATATATATATAGATATATATATATATATATATATATATATATATATATATATATATATATATATATATATATATATATATACCACAGCTGAGGTTCAAAGATGTGTGCAAGAGAGATATGAGGGCACTGGACATGGATCCAGCAACATGGGAGGATGAAGCTGCCGATCGCACTAAGTGGCGATGCTATTTACGGCACCACCTCAGAATGGGCGAAGAGAGGCTCACACAAGAAGCAGAGGTGAGGAGAAAACGTCGAAAGGAGCACCAGGAAAATAAGCAGTTTAGGGCTGTCACCTCAGGGGCGCATTCCCATAGTCAGTTATGACTGAAGGGGCTATTATTATATAAATAAATAAAAAAGTATTGAATCAGTTTTACAAATTAACGGTACACAGGAAACACGTGACGTTTAGGGTTTCACCCTTCGTCAGCCACAGTTACAAATAGGCAACAAGGACAAGAAATATAGATTATAAACTGCAATCACGTAATATATATTAACACAGATGAAGATGTGCTTTATGTTGTGGTGTGACCGGTTCTCTTCCTCGCTATCTTTGTCTTCTCTACTCAAGTATAGCATCAGATATCCATTAACAGTTGGGTAAACTGTAGCAGTTTTTCTGGAATGTTGCTTTTGCTTGTGCTATTCTCTGATTGAAAGATGTCCAACATATGAAAGATGTGCACCATACGAAAGATGTCCAACATATGAAAGATGACCAACATATGAAAGATGTCCAACATATGAAAGATGTCCAACATATGAAAGATGTTCAACATATGAAAGATGTCCAACATATGAAGAACAGAGAAAGCACTGTTGTGAGTTAGTCTGTTTCACAACACGGCCTTCTGTATAATTCTGAGTAACTCTGACCACACCACGCGCCATACATTGCAAGAACTGTATGATACATTGGCCAATGGAAAGACTTCCTTATTCGTGTGTTTACTGAAACGTACTAGGCTTAACATGGAGTCTCAATCCGTGCAACCGAGTGAAGATTGCCATTTAATTACATAAGTAGGAAAGAAGTACCACCGGGAAGAGGGCTATAATTCAACAACAGGAATGTTACTTTAGAGGTAGGTGTAAAGACTTCCTCGAAAAGTAGTTTATTAAGAGAGACAAATCGAGTGGAAAGGCCTCGACACATCAGGTTAGTCCCTAATTTAGCTGTTTAAAGTATGCATAAAATAAAATGCACTTAGGAGACTAAAGGATTATTAGATAGATAGATAAAGAATAATTCAGGGTATAATTTAAGCTTTGGATGAATAAAATCGCTCCAGAAATAAGAAAGATAATTGGGAAAATAGTTTTTCATAATTGAAAAGAGAGACAGATTATGCCCCATTTTGAGATTCGCAATACCACTTTAGCCCCCTGCGTTCCGATACGCCGGATGTGCTAGTATAAATAGACCTTGCCCCTGCTAAATTGGGGCCATAAGATTTGAAAAGCACAGCGAGCAGAAGAAACGGTAAAACTGTTAATGAAGTGTGCCTTTGCCAACAGCATCTGAAGAGCAGACCATAGATGCCCATTAACAGCTCGTCTGTGTGTGCCTGAGGGTAAGAAAGAATATATATATATATATATATATATATATATATATATATATATATATATATATATATATATATATATATATATATATATATATATATATATATATATATTTCTATTAATTCACTACAGTGTGTGATAGGGAGTGTGTAGACGTGTTTCTGCAACCATTGTGTAATTTCTGAAGGACGTACCAGACTGTGTATATTCAAAATAAATTGCGAATGATGGCAAAAGTGTGTTTGTAGGTTTGGAAAAGCATTTAAAGAATTATTTCTTGGCACATACCAGGAACATAAGGAAGGATGACAGAAATTGTTTTAATGTATTGATCAAGGTATTACTTAGTATTTTATACTAGACCAAATCATTGTATGGAGGCGCAGCATGGACAAATGGATCTAACTAAGGATTTAGAAGGAAAGTGTAGTCACGGTGAACTGGCTGTGGGTAATACTAGTATAAATTGTCCTGTGCATCTGCTAGCACATTGTCTGACACTGTCTATCATCTCCATTTTGTGTAATAAGGGAATAGTGATGGACCATATAGGGGTTACGTTTAATTTTGTTTCAGGTTTTATCCTGAAAACTACACCAACTTTAAAGAGTCATCCACCTCTGTTGGACTCTGTGGTGCGAGTGCTCTTGTGGTCAACAGAGCCAGATACCCAGCTTCCACTGCCTGGAGGAATTCATAATACTTGTCCGGCCATGGCAGGAGTGTGAATGATCTCTAAACAACAGATAAGTGGCAAAACAAAGCCACTAGTCATCGCATCCAGATTATACCCCGACATTAACAAACAAGATACTAATAAAGACAGCCTACACTGTATGATGAAAAGTGTGGACATAAATTTACCCATTACTAGCTTCACAGTCAGGAAATAGTGACAAAACTCATTAGTATCATATAAATGTTCGTTAAATGGAGATAATTAACCCAGGTGATAACCTTCAACAAGTGAATGGCTTTTTAAGATTGTTAATTATTTTCAATGATTATTGATTTATTGTTGTAAATAAATTTGATTTCATTTCAAACTTTCCAGACCGAAAAGAGAAACGGTAAAGGCTAAATAAATTGTAAATATTTACCAGCAGACTTACTTACTTATTAAAGTTGAGTTCATGTTCTTGTTGGAAATAATTTTGTTAATATCCCCTAGCAGAGTCAACAATAATAATAATAATAATAATAATAATATAATAATCAAGGGAGGATCTTGAGAGGGAGCCCATAGGGATCCAGGATAATACAATACCATCCTACCTGGAAACTTATACAGCTTGACCCTACCTTTGATATCCATACACCCTTACTCTTTTCAGAGAAGGGGGTATTACTTATAAGACTAGACTCTTATCTGGCACTATCCTGGTATCACCTGATACAACTTTTTGTCCAGGATATCTTATATTTTAATAACATCTCAACCCTCTCACGACAAGCACATATGGCTATCACCGGTACCATTCATGGAAAAGCTCTATGGAGATACAAATAGCCTCAAGTTGACTACTGCTGTCTTTGCACATATTCAAGTTGACGTCTGAGAGTGAACGAAGACGATGCTTGTGCTATACTGTTATTGATTTTTGAGATGCACTTTCCGTTTAATTTCTTCCATTATTAGTGTGCCCAGGTAGTTATAAGTGTTGACACTATTACAAACATTCATAAGGAACACTATTTCTTCGTAATGACAGTCAATTTTTTTTTCTTGTTTCATAGATTAAGGTCTTTATTTTTACCATCTATCATTAACAAGCTAATTGGTAGCAACAAGCTCCAGTTTACTCAGAAGTAAATTGATACCTGACTCAGCTTTTGAATTAAGGAAGGCAAAAGCAGCGAGGAAAGGAACTGGTCTCCCTGTCTCATAAAGCTGTGCCTAGTATAGTGAAGTCTCGAACACTCCACTCCGCTACGGCAGTATCGGCGTCGGGACTACTTGTACCTTTAACACCGGATCGTGACGCTACCTTGTTCCCAACCCCGTAACTTGGCTTTGAGATGCAAGCTCCTTTCATTTATTATTATTATTTTTTTTTTCCATTTCAACTGAATATTCCATTCCAGCACTACAGAGTAATTACGAGTATAAAGCATTAGGTGTCCAACAGGATATTATGTGCACTAATTACATTTAACATGCACTTAAGATACTTCGCTGGTTTCCCAACAACGCAGCCCCGCCCCCTCTAATGTACCCCGTATGCACCTGCTTCTTTTATCACCTTCTTGCCTAATTCGTCGTGATGGAGCCGCCACTGCAGGTAACCCCCTCACATAAAGCCTGCACCAAAAACATTCATATGCTCCTTTAGCTAAGGTGACCAGACGTCCCGGTTTTTCCGGGACAGTCCCGGTTTTCGACCATTTTTGATAATTTGTCCCGACTTTTTTTTCGATGCAATCCGGGACGCCAATTTGCCAATTTAGCATAAATCTCACAGATTAAAAAAAAATTATTATTCCGTGGCTGACTTGAGGGAATTTTTAATTATTAGTGAACTGGCACCGAAACAGCACAAGAGGTTGTCAGGACCGCGAATTAGTTTTGTAGTTCCAATGTGATATTCGCAGTTATTTGAAATTTGAGGTAGTGGTAAAGTACCAAGATTTTGCGTACGGTATACGTTTATTTAATTTAAACGTAGAACTATTTGTGCATATTTTGTTATTGTTGTAAGAAAATGGTACCACAGCGTAAATGCAGTTTCAATGAAGATTTACAAAAGGAATATCCGTTTATTAAAAAGAGTACATCAAACTTCAATGTACGATGCAATATATGTGCCTCCGGGTTTTCGATAAGCCATAGTGGACGTGGTGATATTAAGAACCACATAAGCAGTGAGAAACATAAGAGAGCCGTCGTTACAGCTGCATCAAGCTCGTCGTTAACCACTTTCTTCAGAGCTGATAAAATTGGTGACCAAGAAGAGCAATTAGCTGCTATAGAAGGCGCCTTTGCATACCATACAGTGCTACACAATCATACTTTCAGGTCTATGGATTGCACATCAAAATTACTTCAGGTTACTTTAGAGCCAAAATTTGCATGTGCACGTATGAAAACAGAAGCACCCCCCCCCCCCATTATTCGAAATTTCTTAGCACCCCATATTCTAAATGAGTTAAGGTGTGACCTAGAAAAGTCTACATTTATTTCTGTACTGACAGATGCATCCAACCACAAAGAATTCAAGATTTTTCCTTTGCTTGTCAGATACTTTGATCACAGTAATGGAGTGAAAATAAAATATTAGAGTTAAAGTCATTGCCAGGTGAAACATCTGATATTGTAAGTAGTTTTCTTAATGACTGCATAACTGAAAATGGTTTAGACAGGAAAGTAGTTGGATTATGCGCAGACAACACAAATTCCAATTTTGGAGGTGCTGAAAGGAAAGGACAGAACAGTGTTTTCAAAAAACTGCAAGAAAACCTTGGACATGGTCTTATAGGAGTTGGGTGTGCAGGTCATATTTTCCACAACACTGTTCGAACAGCTGCAGATGTACTGCCTGTTAATGTCGAGCTGATTATTGCTAAAATTTATCTACTCTTCAAATCATACACAGTACGAGTTGAAAGACTCAAGGAGTATTGCCAGTTTGTGGAAACAGACTTCCAGATGATCTTAGGTTATGCTCAGACTAAGTGGCTTGCTCTGCTGCCTGCTGTTGAAAGGGTTCTTCAGATGTTCCTGCCTCTAAAATCATATTTTCAATCTCAAGACAGATGCCCAGTTTTTATACAGACATTCCTTGAAAATCCTATATCTGAGGCATGGCTTGTTTTTGTTCGCAGTCAGGCCTCTCCATTCCACGAAGCAGTGCAAAAAATAGAGGGACAGACGGTCACTGTGTTTGAAGTCATTGACAGCATCAACAGGTTGAAAACTATTTTGAAGTCCAAACTGGAATACTGTTTCTTGCCATCAAGAGTTAAGCTAATCCTTGAAAAGCTGGAAATGGAAGGACTTCCAAAGGAGGATGTGAAAAAGTTTCATGCTAGCGTTTCTTCGTTCTTTGAAACAGCTTTCAATTATTTGAATAAATGGGCTGCAAAAAATTTTCAAGACCTAGAATCCTACAGCTGGGTAACGCTGAACAGAATACCAATTTGGGCAGATATTGAGATATCATCATCACTAGTGATTCAAACATTACCTTCAGCCCACTTTACAGAAACTGAAATTTATGATGAATATGTCTATATGAAGCAGTTTGTTACTTCTCAGAAAATTAGTGAATGGAGTGCCAAAAAAACATTGCCACCACAACGTTGGATTGAAATGGTTTCCCACTTCAAAAACAATAATGTGACATTTTCAAATATTTTGAAGTTGGCAGAGTTTTTTTTCTGTCTACCTGGAACAAATGCTGCCACAGAAAGAGTGTTTTCTTTGATGAACAGCTTATGGGCAAGTGATAAAACACAGCTAGGTGTTGAAACTTTGAAAGCTATGTTGACAACCAAAGTGAACTGTGAGGAAACATGTGTCGAGTTTTTTAAGATGCTGCTTGCAAAGAAGGGCCTATTGATAAAAATCCACTCATCTGAAAAGTACAGTAATTCAGCTTCACCTTAAGTAAAGATTATTGATGTTTTTCTCTCTTATTAGTTTAAGTATGTTATTCAATGCTATTCAAATGTATATATAAAATGTATATTATTTTAAATTAACATCAACTTGATTTTTCCGGGACATGTCCCGACTTTTGACCTTTTCTTTACCCTTTTGTCCCGATTTTTTGCATTGAAATAGGTCAAATCTACTATTTTGTCCCGGATTAGGGTTTTGAAAATATGGTCACCTTACTTTAGCGGAAGATTGCCAAGATCTACACGGGAACAAAGGTTTTCTAATTTATGGTAACTGCCCCATGTAGTTTGTTTCCGGGGGGTCTCTGAAGAGACAAAAACAAAATAAGACTACTGTAGCCTCAGACATGTCGTATAAAGCGACTAATAAGGCTGAGTATAAGGCTGAGTATGAGGCTGGCAACCTCATCATGTAACAAACTCCCCCCCCCCCCCCAAAAAAAAAAAAAAAAAACACCGCAACAAGAGAATGTTAATGTTTGGTGCTGACTTCCTGCAAGGTGGCTTGCTGCTGTGGAAGCTCCATGCTCAGTAATGACCGCAAAGGAAAATGATGATGATGATGTTGGTGGTAATGATGGTGGTGGTGATGTTGGTGAGGATGATGATGATGATGGAGGTAATCATTATGATGGTGATGACGACGATAATGATGATGCTAACAATGAATTCTCCACGTCGTGTGTTTACATTCGTTAGCAGCGATCGTTTAAATTTGTTTCCGAGTTGACGTTTGATCATGACGAAGGTTTTCCCCGCTGAAATTAACCATCCACAAAATCAATTTATTATTTGCCAGAACATGCCCATAATGTCACATTTTTCAACCTCAGTGAGGCGTGACGTGGCAAGGGGCTAGTAAATTATCGACATGGAATTATAAGCCATGTCGTAAAGAGGGCGCGTGTTATCCATGTTCAGGGCGCAACAAATAATCATGTGATCTATTTAAAAGAAAAAAAAAATCTTCTGAAGCCACTTCTAGAATGTAACTGCCACACGTGGAAAATATGCTTGAAAAGTAAACCCAATTTTTGTTTCCAGGCTTTGTCTTCCTGTAGCGAGGCATGGTCCTTTCAACCAAAACTTAAGTTCGTTAGTTATATCAGAGCGCAATTACCCATTCAAAAACAGGTGAGCTCTGATAACAGGCGTAAATCGTTAGATACTCATCATCATCATCATCAGCTGCCATCTCCACAACGAAGGTTGGCTGTAATGGATCTCCAACGTCTTCTGTCTCTTGTCTTAATGGTACCCTCTGATAGACTCTTTCCTGTCCATCTCTTGATGTTACCTTCCCACTTATAGCGTTGTCTTCCCCTCGAACGTTTGCCTTCAACTCTCCCTTCTATTATGGTCTTCTGCAAGGTGATGTCTTTTTATGTGGCCAAAATGTTTTAGCTTAGATACTACTAAGTCATAAATAGGACTAACACTATCTATATGCTAGCTTGATGAAGCTATAAAGAGAACTTGGCCTGCAAAATTAAATTTATTTTTTTTGTACACGCTTTTATTTAAATTCACTTGTATGTCACTTTCAAATCTTGCAATCGATTTTTCAATCACTTCCAGATGCGCAATAGCTCTGTAACTTGGCATAGTTGTGTATTCCCGATGACAATACTTCTTCTTCTTCTTCCTCGTTCGCCCTGAAAAGGACGGTAGTTGCGTTGTCTGTTTACGCCTAAGCTGTGATATCTGCACCTTTCGATCGACACATCCGACTTCTGCACGACATTTTTTAGGACCGGGTTTGCCTTCCCATTGTGATCCGTGCTCGCTCAGCCAGCCTGCACTGCTGCAGACTGTTTCCAGGACCACCACGTGGAGGTGGAGTACGGTCTTGACCAGCTCTGGTTCGCTGGTCCTGACGCAGACAGTCAAGCTATGAGTCGCTGACTGCGGTCTCTATTGCTGCGTCTTCTGGTCCCGATGACAATACAATAATCAGTCAATTATTTAGTAATTTAATATTGCAATTATGACATTATGAGTAATTAAAGTTTTTCGTAAAGAAATGTAAACAAATCAGGGGCCATAATCAAGTTAATTAAAAATTCAAGAGTACGTGGTGTGCTTTATTTTTTTCTATGCGTAAAACAGGGCAGTACTCAAACAAGTGTCTAGTTAAATCAAGGGAAACAATCCAAACGATAAAATTATGAATCAAGGGAAAGTCGAGTTAGATCTCTAGATAGCCTTCAAATTGAAGAAATTGATTGCACCAAATTAACAGGCACAAAGCCATGTAATATTGACTCTCTATAAGAAATAGATCGCTTAAGAAATTTTAGACCAGATTTAGTAAAAATATTGTTTATGTTTTAGTATGTCATAATTTTTCTAACACTAAAAAGAAGAAAATAAAAAATATTATTTAAAAAAAAATTTTAAACACACGCTTTTAATGCACTAAAAACCCAAAAATAATTTTTCAAGGAGTTTATAGCTTGCAGTCAAAAAATGTAACATCAAATTGACAAAAAGCGTGGGGCGCTGATTCTGCATGAAATTAACTTCTCCTATATACTTCATTAGACACTTATGGATAAAATATATGATAAGCGCTTAGGCGTCCCACGCTTTTTGTCAATTAGATGTTACATTTTGACTGCAAGCTATAAACTCCTTGAACAATTACTTTTTGGGTTTTTAGTGCAATAAAAGCGTGTGTTTAAAATATTTGTTGAATATTTTTTATTAACAAACAGGAGGAGAGCGGACTATCATCAGATAAATCTACATTTGCATCCACCATCTTGGTCTACCCGGTTAGACCTAACTGTCGGTTATAAATAAGGTATTTAGTATCATTTTATTTTGAAATCTGTGATACATCCAAATAGATATTGTCAACTGCTGTGGGTGATTTTTCTTCTTCTTCTATCATTCGCTTGAAATATATTGTCTATATCTGCAATGTTGTTTCTTGTATAAAGTTCACTGTCTTTTGAAGTTCATATAGAGGTCCGTATAGTTTTGTTTCCAGTGTTGTTTCTCTGGGCCAGTGGGTTTGCCTCAATATATCATATTCGGGGCAATCTTGAAGTACGAGCTCCGCAGTCTGGAGTGCCTGTCCACATGTACACATGGCTGAATTGCCCATCTTGAATTTTGTATACATGTGGCTGCGGAGTCGGTTGTGTCCTGTTCTGAGGCGCAGAATGACAATTTGTTCTGATCTGTTCATAGCTTGGTAGTCATCCTGTGTTGGTGGCTTTCTGATTGATTTGATAATCTTTTTCTTCCGATGGTACGTAACTGGTACATCCGGTTGCTCGTCTGTAGCACCTTCTTTAGCCAGTCGGCGCGCTCTCTCGTTTCCTGGTATTCCACAATGTTACGCACAGAATTTTTTCCGAAGACATTGTATAATCATTTTTCTAAAGACATTGTATAATTAGCTTGTCTGAATTGTACACTTTAATTTTTTTTTCAGTCAAAGCTAGATAACCCTAGTTTGACTGTGATTACCATTTTTCAATGATGGTTACCTTCTCTTGTGACGGGACACGTCGGTCCATTTTTTGAGAACGATCTGTGGTCATTCTCCTTATATGGTAGTATCGGTCAACTGTTTCTTGGAATGACTGAAACCAGTGTTGAGGTCTTTATTCCTGTCCATATAAGGCGCGATCTATTACAAATCTTTATCTGGAATGTTCCTACATCGTCTCGTTTGATTCTTGCTCAGGTGTATGCGTTCTGCGCATGTCCGGACGTTAGGTGTGTCTGGGAAGCTTTCCTGTCTGGGAGTCGATGAAAAGTTGTGAAGCAGAGAGAACGCTTCTTGCGTCTCTGTGATTCTTTGATAGGGAATTAGGAGCCCTATTGTGAGTTAGTTTAGCTTACAAGGTCCTTCCCTTGATAATTCAAAACGCCTGGAGGCGTGTGTTTTTGTGGTGTTGATTTCGAAACAAGGTAATACCTCATTTACGTTTCAAATCTGTAATCTAACTTTATGTTTGACAATGGTCGATCTCTGCTCACTTACGAATTACAGAAATAGAGGTTCTTCTACTAGAAGTCACGCCCCAGGTATCTTCATACCTGAGATTAATATGTACACGGGTCATACTTAGCCCGAAGGACAGTTCTATGTTCTATGAACGTCGCTATGTCAGCGATTGCACCTACGTCGAGGTTAGACTTAGGAATGCCTGTAAAGGTCAGCTTGACCTATACTCCTGGAACACCATCCTCGTGCGGACAATAATAGACTTATTTTGTACATCTGATCTGCCAGCATCAGAGAGGAGTATTGATTATTATTTAATGAACGTTGATGATATGCAGCTGACACTGTTGCAGGATTTTGATGAACCTTATGTATGCAGATCCATAAACAAAACTTTAGAATGCTGAATACATTGAACTATTGACGTCTATGACTTATGTAACGTATCTGTACTTGTGGCGTCAAATAAATGATGAAACGTCAAGAGCAGTTTACCCTTTTTATGACTTCGCATGTCATATTTCATGTGCTGTAACTCTGTGAACTACCTCACTACTATACACAGCAACAACAAAAACCAGATAAGACACCCTACACTTCAACTATAATATACCTGGTGTCGATAGGGGTGGTATTTGACAAGAGCTAAAGATTTACAACGTACTTGGACTTATACTTGCAACGTCCATAGTGGCCAGACAGTGTGGCCTTATCATCATTGAGTAAGCATCACCTAATCCACCCTTATCACACAATGAGACGGTATCCACTGCATGGCGACCCTGCGCTGGTTGCACAGTTCAGAAAGAAGGGCTTGTATACCTGGCAATTTTCTGGACTGAAGTGCTTGGAGTGCTGATCTTGCATCTGTCAGGAATACTACAGGCTGTGGACCGAGATTGGTGTTCAATAGTTTCTCAGTTGCCACCTTGATTGCCTGGACTTCTGCATCATAGGTGTTATAGAATTTCCCCGTTGGTACTCTGACCGTATCCCTAGTGTTGTTTGTGTATTCTATGTACACTCCTGCTCCTCCATTCTTTACTGCATTCTGTGCTGACCCATCCGTGTATGCTCGGACCCAGAGGTCCTGTGGGTATTCATCATCCAGGAAACTGAGAGTTACTGTCCTACGTTGCATGCTGTTCTGATCATCCCAGTCGAATATTCCTTTCACTTTTGTCTAAATGTGTACTGGTAGTGCAGGCTCCTCTCTCCAAGGGGTTTGTTCTGGCACAGACTTTAGGGGCTGTCAACTTCAGGCAGGTCTGAGGTTTGTCTACGAAATCGTTTGGCCTGGTGGATAAAGCTGCTTCTTTTCAATCGCCCCATTGCTAGGTTTTGGAATCTGTCCTTCATTGGATGGCTCGGCATACTTTTCTGCCTGTGTTAACACTTTCGTGTCTCTGCGTTCTCTCAGTGCTTGTATCCTCCCCATTTTCTCCATCTCCACTATAGGCGTTGATTTCATTGCCCCCGTGATGACCCTAAGCGCCTGGTTTTGCACCTTATCTAGCTCTTGTAATGTGGTGTTTGATGCTGGGCACCACGCAGCTGACCCATATTCCAGGTGTGGTCGTATGCCCTGCTGGTAAACTTTACTAAGTATTTTCCCGCTGGCTCCCCATGTGGCTCCACTTAGTTTTCACAGGATGGCTAACTTCCTCCTGGCCTTTGTTGCTGCCTTGTTGATGTGCTGCTTCCATGTCAGCCTATCATCGAATGTAACTCCGAGATAGGTGGGTTGTTTATCTTCTCTCAGGAGCTCTTCGTTTATCTTGATGACACCAGCTTTTTGTTTGGGAGAGAGGGTGAAGAGCGTAGTGATGCACTTGTCTGTGTTGATGCTGACACACCATCTATTTGCCCATGAGGTTAAGGCATTTATAGCTCTTTGTAGCAGTTTGGTGGTCACCGTTGCATGCTCATCTGTGCACCATATTACCAGGTCATCAGCATACATTGCCACTTTCATTCCATGTTCAGCAACCAGGTCATTGATGTAGACTAGGAAAAGTGTGGGGGACAGAACCCCTCCCTGAGGGACGCCATGACGCAGTAGAATTTTCTTACTCTTGTGGCCATCTAGTTGTACTCGGGGTCTTCTGTTATGCAAGTATGCTTTCACCCATTTGTACATCCTACCATTCACTCTACAATTTCTCAGTTTCTTCAGAAGCCCTTTTTTCCAGACCTTGTCAAATGCTTTCCTTAGATCTATCCATGCTACTAGTACCAGTTTCTTATCTTGGATGCATCCTCAATCTCCTGGGAAAGGTAAGTTGCCCGATTTTCGGTAGAGTAACACTGCCTAAAGCCCGCCTGCTGTAGTACAAGGTTTTCACTTTCAAGATACCACTGTAGCCTGAGGTTGATGATACGTTCTATTGTTTTGCAGAGACAGCTTGTCAGGCTGATTGGTCTGTAGCTGGAGGCCGTGGAACTGTCTTTTCCTGGTTTTAGGAGTGGTATCATGATTGCTTCCCTCCAGGTCTGTGGAACTTTGCCTGAGTTCCAACAGATATTGAAGATCTGCAGCAGCTTTGTTTTTGCTGCGGTTCCCAAGTTCTTAATCATTTCATTTGACACTCCATCAACTCCTGGCAACTTTCTCATTTTCATTTTGGATATTGCAAGCTCCAGTTCTCTGAATGTGATTGGTGCCTCCATAACTTCAGGTATGGTTCCATCTCGTCCTGCGTATTGTTGTTTCTCACGAGTCTCCTGTTGCTTCTCTGTTCTTCGATGTTGCTGTCTTTAGCAAAGGAGTCTGCAAAGTGATCAGCTGCCTGTTTTCCCATGAGGATGTTTCCATCTTTGCACAGTGCAATCTTTGAGTTTCTCCCGGTACCCTCATCGTTAAGTTGTTTTACCAGCTTCCACAGTTTCCGTGTAACTTTTTCGAAGTTCAAGGACTCTGTTTTCTCCTTCCAGTTTCTCCGCCTGGCCTGCAACTTGGCCCTTTGAAATTTGGCCTTAGCTTGCTGGTAGTTATTGTGGTGTTCTTGGCATGGACTGGTCTCTGCCTGGTTTCGAGATGTTTCCGCGTCGTTGTGCAGCTGCTCTTGTTCACTATTCCAATATGGTTTGTAGTGCTTACGAGCCCCTCTAGGTATTATTTCACGAGCAGCCTGTAATATGCATCTGCTGAATTCATCGACTAGCTTATCGATGTCTTTGTCTACAGTCAGATCTCTAGCCAGTATACTAGTACGATGCTGGTACATTTTCCAGTCTGCCTTCTTGTAGTTCCACCTAGAGAGAGTGCTGCTCTCCTTGACAAGTTCGTTTTCCACAATTAGGAAGACTGGCCGGTGGTCGCTGCCTCCACGTTGTTTCCCTACAACACGTGTGGTGTTCCACTCCAGGCCGGGTGAGTGGAATGCTAGGTCTGGTGTAGAGGTGGTGTGCCATGATCTCGAGTAGAAGGTTGGTGGGTCGATTGGCTGGTTAATCAGGATAAGCCCATTGTCATCCTGCCAGTTTTCAAGCTCATCACCTCTCCTGTCCATGTGATCATAGCCCCAGCTCTGTGAGTGGCTGTTGAAGTCTCCGCACACAATCAGTCTTTCTTTTGCTGGGATTGTGTCTAGTGCCAGTGGGCGGTCGCTCGGACAGTAGTAGTTGAGCAGGTGGAATTCTGTACTTTCTGTCCTGAGATGAAGCATCTGGTATTCCGCCCCCACCATATATGTTTCAAGCTGACATGCACTGATGTTATTCCTCACGAGTGTCAATATTCCACCCTTTCGCCTGTCTATTCGGTCGGATCGGTAGCACTGGTAGCCTCTGATTTTGAAGGCTATGTCCTTGTTGAGGTGGGTTTCTTGCAAGCAGCATACATTTACTTGCTCTTCATTCAAGATATTTTCGAGCTCTAATTTTTTGCTGTAGCCGTCTTTTTTACTGTTGACGCCTTCAGCATTCCAGTGCATTATTTTAAGTGGTCTTTGCTTTGCTTGGCTAGTAGCTCTATTCTCGTGCCTCCTGGCTCCACGGGGCAATTGAGAAGGACCCCCAGTAGTAGGGGTTGGGCCCTTTTGAGGCAGAGGACCCGGCACTGCGCCTGCCTGGATGTCTGTCACAGGGCGAGTGCCATAACGTTTTGTAAATATAGACATATTTCCATTGCGCGTGTGCGTGGCATCCTGATTGCTGTGGTGCGCCTCTTGGCTGGTTGCCTCCGTCTTCAGCACCTTGACTTGCTAGGACAGACTGTGGTCTTGCTCGATTGTAGGAGGGCCTGGCCAGTATTGGTTTTTCGGCCGCTGATGGCTGTACTTGATCCCCATCTCCACGTCAAGGAGCTGGCCTCGATGGGGGCTGTGGGTGTTTACAATTTACTTTAGAATTGTTTGTTTGCTAACTTCTTGATTATTTACAGTATACAACATGTTGCTGTCCTGAAATGGACTACCAGCTACACCAACGCTGCCCGTACTTCCTCAATGGTTAACGAACACCGGATGTGACTGTAAACTTAAATAAAATATAGTAGAACACCAACAAAACGAACCTCGTGCAGCTTCCAGAGGGGGTATCCCAGAAGGACATGACAAAATAGGACCAATGGTCCCTCAGGCATGTCGTAAAAGAAGACTAAGAGAAGACTGTGCCAGGAACTGGCAGCCTACTCATGTTAAACAAATAGCTACATCATATAACGCTGCAGTGCTTAGAGAAAAGAATTGGAGACAGAAGCGAAAGGGAGAATAAAGACCTTGGACGAGGGCATAGAACAGGAGGACTGAAATGTGTTTGTTGAAAGTATGTGCCCTACAGGGATCTAAAAGACGATGGTGATGAATAGACAAACGTTGGCTTTGAATAGTACACACAGTGGGGGGAAAAAATGATAGCATTACAAGACATTCCTTTTTACTGGAATCATCAGGGAAAGAAAAATAGAGGGACACAAAACAAAGAGAACTGGAGACAGACATAATATGTATACAGAAGATACAGATATGACATAAGACTTGAGGTGTTATTTGTTAAAGGTCTATGCTCCATTGAGAGTTGTAAAATATTAAATGAACGAATGGAAAATCTCTTACTCGCAATCATCTGTGCTAGACACAGCTACACTGTTCGATCGCTAGACAATATTAGCCCATGTATCACTCGGTGTCACATATAAAGACATGCCGCGAAATCACCGGGTTCCTTACACAGGTAGAATACTGGTCGGGGAGTAGATTTAGCTTCGATCTGTATGGACACGATCGAATGTCACACACAATGTGAATACAGATAACATGTTCGGCATTTTTCATGTTCGATCGGCTCTGAGCCTGGTCGGTTGAGCGTAGACAGGTAACGATTTGCTGAATTCCGAGAGCGTTAGCATGGAACTGACTTGTAGCTGTACACAGGGTTTCCCATTAAATCTGGCATCATTGGCGCATGTAACATCATTTCTTCTGACATCATTAGCCATGAGCTTGCTGACTGGGTATCACGTCTGGCTATCTACATTAGGAAATATGGTGGACATATTGAGCAAGTCCTTCGAAGGTGTGAGCAAGTGTTGTGAATTAAAGCGTTTGTGTTGCCTTTTTCTAAAGCATCTTTCATACGATGCCAGACATATTAGACACCCTGTATAATTTCCAGTGTGTGGACACCACAGTTTTAACTTCTGGCAATCCATTAGATACTGAAAACTGATAGATCTAAATTTCAAATACGTGGAATATGAACGCAAATCTGCTATGTACAAATTTAAAGATTCCACAGAAAATCCAAAACTCGGTGGCCACCAGAAAATTGTCAAGTTCAGAACTGAGATATCAAGCACTAATGAACAGCTGCAATTAGCATCGTGAAAAACAAGGATAATGCTGCAGCCAAGATAGTGCTTCCCTCACAGATTCTCGATAATAATAAAGCCAAGTTAGTGTTCCGCTCACAGATTCCCGATAATACTAAAGCCAAAATAGTATTTCCCTCACAGATTCCCTATCTGTCATAACTGCTTAACGAACCATAAACGCAGCAACTTGGTCAGCGTCTGAGAAGAACTAATGGAAACCATTTATAAATTCAACAAAGTGAAAGTACAGAGGGTTTCTGTCCACTGCAATATATATAGAAATGAGAAGACAGACTGACTAGCCAAAGAAGAAGGAAATACAGTTTAAACTGACGACAGGACATCGCACGAGGACATAAAAGCTATTTAAAAAAATAGATTCAAAGAAAAATAACATGGAGAACACACAGAGTCAGATGTGTCAAGCGAATACAATTCATTGCCAAGAAGAGATCATTTCTGAACCGTGACCCCCGGCCACTGCAGACATAAATACCAACAGGTCAACAAATCGAACATCGGACAGTAAGACATGTGCCCTTGTCGGAAAGGCAACCAAACAGTGAAGAATTTCCTACAAAAATGTCCGGCCCCCGAGAGAATCAGTTTGGCAGCATCAACTAAACCTACTCCTTTGAGAGAGAAACTGTATAGTGATAGACAAGCTTGAGACAGGCCGCGAACATTATGACTGATATACATGTGGTTATATGAGAGCACTAGGAGAAGCTTGACACATGCCCCCCAACTTTACGACAGAAATAGCTGTGGTTATATGAGAGCGATGAGAGCAGAGTAAGACAGACAGCCAACGTTACAAGAGAAATAGCTGTGGTTATATGACAGCGATGACAGAAGCCTGAGATAGATAGCCATCTTTACGACAGAAATAGCTGTGGTTATATGACAGCGATGAGAGCAGAGTAAGACAGACAGCCAACGTTACAAGAGAAATAGCTGTGGTTATATGACAGCGATGACAGAAGCCTGAGATAGATAGCCATCTTTACGACAGAAATAGCTGTGGTTATATGACAGCGATGAGAGCAGAGTAAGACAGACAGCCAACGTTACAAGAGAAATAGCTGTGGTTATATGACAGCGATGACAGAAGCCTGAGATAGATAGCCATCTTTACGACAGAAATAGCTGTGGTTATATGACAGCGATGAGAGCAGAGTAAGACAGACAGCCAACGTTACAAGAGAAATAGCTGTGGTTATATGACAGCGATGACAGAAGCCTGAGATAGATAGCCATCTTTACGACAGAAATAGCTGTGGTTATATGACAGCGATGACAGAAGCCTGAGACAGATAGCCATCTTTACGACAGAAATAGCTGTGGTTATATGACAGCGATGACAGAAGCCTGAGACAGATAGCCAACTTTACGACAGAAATAGCTGTGGTTATATGACAGCGATGACAGAAGCCTGAGACAGATAGCCAACTTTACGACAGAAATAGCTGTGGTTATATGACAGCGATGACAGAAGCCTGAGACAGATAGCCAACTTTACGACAGAAATAGCTGTGGTTATATGACAGCGATGACAGAAGCCTGAGACAGATAGCCAACTTTACGACAGAAATAGCTGTGGTTATATGACAGCGATGACAGAAGCCTGAGACAGATAGCCAACTTTACGACAGAAATAGCTGTGGTTATATGACAGCGATGACAGAAGCCTGAGATAGATAGCCATCTTTACGACAGAAATAGCTGTGGTTATATGACAGCGATGACAGAAGCCTGAGACAGATAGCCAAATTTACGACAGAAATAGCTGTGGTTATATGACAGCGATGACAGAAGCCTGAGACAGATAGCCAAATTTACGACAGAAATAGCTGTGGTTATACTAGAGCGAACGATGACGTAGATATTAAATTATTGGATGATACATACCAAGAAAAATAAAACTAAGCGGAAAAGGGGAGGCGGGAAAGACGTTCATCCTCACCACGCCCAATGCACAGACAACTGTAACAAGTCAAGACTGATAGGTGCAATACGTGCACTGAACCTATTAGTATCACGTCTTAAAATATGACAAGAGTTGATATCCATCATGTACTGCAGCGTTTACATTTTACGGCCAGGGACCAAAGTAGTCGTACAGAGAGAAAGGGAGATTGTGGTATTACATTGTGTAAAGTAGGGATAGTCAATAGTGATAACTGTACAGTACTAATGTACAAAACACTGTATACATAAAGTTTGGAAATCTAACTTTCCATTATCAGAACACATGTCCCAATAGTTCAATATAACTAAAAGATGTTGTCTATCAAGGAAGAGAAGAAGAAAAACTGTATGGGTCAAGGCTGTAAGTGATGAATTCCAAAACTGTATGGGTCAAGGCTGTGAGTGATGAATTCCAAAACTGTATAGGTCAAGGCTGTGAGTGATGAATTCCAAAACTGTATAGGTCAAGGCTGTGAGTGATGAATTCCAAAACTGTATAGGTCAAGGCTGTGATGATGAATTCCAAAACTGTACATGTTTCCAATGTATAAGAAGGCGAGTTGTAAGCCTAACTGGATCAAATTTTATGGATGGTTGGTTGATTATTTAAGGACTATCTTCGCTGCACATGGACAACTCCGTCAGTGCACCACTTCCCTCTCTTCGATCACACAAGTAGGATCTCAGCACAGTGCACGAACTCCGCAGCGCAGGCGAGGATCCTAATGTGTGTGTATACAGGAATCACACATTCTATAAATATTTGTGTGGTGGGTAGGTTTCCTAATTCTTAAATTTCTGCCAGGGCAGCGGCCGTACGGCATACTCTTTACGACTTCCGACTGCTGAGGGATTTTTAACGTGCGCAACTTACACACGTGACCTCCTATTTTTTTATCCTTATCCGAGAAGGCTAGGCACCCGATCTCACAATCCAGAAAAAAAACCAATGCATAATCGCTGCGACTTGAAAGGTTACCAAGGATCGTCAATACTAGTCTAGTAACAGCTTTATTATAAGTCTTGCAAATCACTGACCTGCCTCTTCAGTAACTTCATTTTCATGAAACACCCATCACATATGAAGAAGCAGAAAGCATGATCCATTATGACTTGGAAAGTTACCAGGGACCTATATTACTAGGAGATCGGAGTATGACATCAATAGGAACCATTGGTTCTTAAGAAAAAACAATTTCCATAAATTATATTCCATGTACTAGTAGCTTTAAAACTAGAGGCGGACGCTATACCACTCAGCCACTCCAACCCCCGAAAATACCTTAATGGTTGAGGAATAATCAAACACAAGTTCCAGTACACCTTTACTAAAACTAAACTATACTATATTATATTACAGTATATTATATAAAAGACTAATATAACATTATAAAATAATATTATATTATATATTAGAATAATATTATATTATATATAAGATATTATATTATATATCTCCTTCAGGCGACCATTGTCCTCTCAAGGCTGTGTGTGGTCCCGGTTGCCGGGTCCTCCCAGCGCAGTGGAGGCAGCGAAAGGGTGCTGTGCCAGTACCAGACTGCTCTTTTTCGCGGACCTTCGGTCCCGAGAGAATTTTGGCTGGAGACGTCTCAGTAGCGAAGTGGTTTTATAGCGGCAGTACACACGAGGGCAAGTTCGGGGCACAGCGGACTGATCAACCGCTTGCTTGTCACATTGATTACGGAAACAACAATTAATATTCTGTTGTACCAATAAACGCCTTTAGGCGTAACGGAACAACGGATAATTTCTTGTTGCCCTAAGACGCCGCAGGGCGTAATGGCCACTGACTGCTTGGTCGGTCTTTGGCTAAGGACGGAAGAAGAAGAAGAAGATATTATATATAAGACTGCTGGAATTTGGCATCAAACATAAGACCAGCAACCAACGGGCTGATCACCCGTTTGCCAGTCACTTTGATTACGGAAACAACGGCGAACGGATTGATTTGTCGTTGCCCTAAAGACGCCATTAGGCGTGATGGGAACAACGGCAAAGAAAATCTATTCGCTGTTGCCCTTAAGACACCACTAGGCGTAATGGCCACTGACTGCTTTGCCGGTCGTTGGCTAAGGACGGAAGAAGAAGAAGAAGAATAAAACCAGCAGGTATGGACGTATGAGAGGACGTGTATACAACCAGTGCGCAACAGGAACAATTAGCATTCATACCCTTCGACATTTGCTGAGGGAGACTGAGCACCTATGGGTTTGCCCGGAGTGCAATGACGTCGATTCTGATTAACATTAACATTTACACCTTTTGCTAAATCTATGGAGGGTGCTGCTTGCACTAGCCGTGCCACAAGTGATCGTTGAATGATCCAGGTTCAAAGAAGCCTGACGTACATATACTGTTCAAAAAAAGAAACGCATAGCTACTGAAGGCACACGCATAGCCATAATTTTGACATTCAATAACTTTTTTAATTTAATGAGTTAACTGTTCAAATTGCACACAAGAATACCTTAGGGTTCAACCAATCAAATGACAGTTGTTTTGCATCTGGGTCACGAGAGTTTTTTGGCGTACGGGCTTTCCCGTTAGTATGGTGTGTGGCCTCCTCTTGAATCGATCAGCGACTGGCATCTCCTGGGCAAGGATGCGATCAGACGTCTGATGTGGGCCTGTGGGATGGCTGCCCACTCTTCCTGGAGTGCCTGGAACAGATCACGACGATTGGCTGGAGCAACGTCTCGGCGACAAACACGTCTATGCAGCTCATCCCACAGATGCTCAATCGGACTCATGTCTGGAGACAGGGATGGCCAGGGAAGGGTGAGAATGTTGTTGGCAGTCAGGAACTGCGTGGTCAACCGTGCACAATGGGGTCTGGCGTTGTCCTGTTGAAACACAGACCTTTGGGCAGCCAAAAGTGGAAGGACATGGGGTCGAAGAATTTCATTGACGCATCGTTGCGCATTCAAGCCTCCTTCAATGTGCACCAATTGACTCCTTCCGTTGTAACTGATCATTCCCCACACCATTGCACCTCCACCACCGTGCGGCGGAGCTTCATCAACGCAATTTTGGGCAAAACGTTCATTTCGCATACGGTAGACCCTACGCCGTCTATCATGACGCTGCAACAAAAAAGAAAGATTCGTCACTAAACCAGACACGTCTCCATTGACTGTCAGCTGCCCAGGGACGATGCTGGTTGGCCCAAAGAAGTCGATTTTGGCGATGGCGGCGCGTAAGGACAGGTCCTCGGTGAAGTCGTTGTGCCCAAAGTCCAGCGTCATGCAGTCTATTCCGGACAGTTTGATCAGACACATGACGTCCTGCAGACAATGACTGGGCAGTTGAGGAAGCTGTTGTAAACCTGTCTCTGAGGTGACGAAGCCAAATAAAGCGATCGTCCGCTGCTGTTGTCACTCTGGGTCGTCCACTGCGATGCCGGTCTTCAACTGAGCCAGTGGCTTGGAACTGGTGCCAAAGTCGACTGATGGTACTCTAATGCACGTTTAGATGCCTGGCAACCTGACTTTGACTTTCGCCTGCATGCAGTCGGCCAATAGCAATGTTCCTTAAATTTATCGATAGAGACGCCATAAATGTCTGCTTGAAAATGAACTGAATTTTGTGTGTGTAGCGTTATCCTTTTATAGGGTTTCAGTTGCGTAGTCAGTGAATAGTGTTCACCCCAAATTTTGTTGCTTTCACGTGCGCGCAACATGAGCTGTGGTCAAAAATTGCGTCATAAACACTATTGACCACTGCGTTGTAACGATTACAAAAACGAACGCAATTCAGGTCAACACGTGCATTTGACACTGTAAAGAACATTTGAGGCTGGTTTTTATATACCCTAGCACCAAATTTTACTTACAAACTCATAAAAACGCGCCCTCGGATAGCTATGCGTTTCTCTTTTTGAACAGTATACTTTCAGTGAGCTTATCATCTTCTTGGATAATTGACGAGAAACTACACGTAGCAGTCATAACTTCTCACCTCAGTCCACACTGGCCGATGGTAGTTTTTTCATGTTTTATTGACCGACTAGAGCGTGTGTACATGGTTGTAGTGTGTATGTATAATCAACGTAATGCGTAACAGTCTATCAAACACTTCTATTAGGCGCAAAAGTCTATCAAACACTTCTCAACATTAGGCGTAACAGTCTATCAAACACTTCTCAACATTAGGCGTAACAGTCTATCAAACACTTCTCAACATTAGGCGTAACAGTCTATCAAACACTTCTCAACATTAGGCGTAACAGTCTATCAAACACTTCTCAACATTAGGCGTAACAGTCTATCAAACACTTCTCAACATTAGGCGTAACAGTCTATCAAACACTTCTCAACATTCGGTGAAACAGTCTATCAAACACTTCTCAACATTAGGCGTAACAGTCTATCAAACACTTCTCAACATTAGGCGTAACAGTCTATCAAACACTTCTCAACATTAGGCGTAACAGCCTATCAAACACTTCTCAACATTAGACGAAACAGCCTATCAAACACTTCTCAACATTAGACGAAACAGTCTATCAAACACTTCTTAACATTAGACGAAACAGCCTGACTGACACTTGTATGTTCTGAAACTTCATTGTTCAAAACATTTCTCTTCTTAACTTATACATTTATGTTGTTTACTGTTGGTCATGGAAGATCTATTGTCTGCTAACTTTTCTGTCCATTGTTCTTCTCGGAAAATTCGTTACAGCAGCTTTGGTTATTGGCACTAGTACGTTACTAGAGTGTAAAGATTTGTCAAAGACCAACACTGTCAATCTATACTACTGGACAAAAGTTAAGGGCCGCCATTCAGTTTAGACAAGGTTTATATAATTGATTGGAAAACTGTAAAGACAAGTGAAAATGTCATTAAAACTGAGCTCAGAGAAATGTGTATACATTTCTGTGTGCACTAGGTTAATTTTTTTTAAATGTCCAAAAACTGGGTCACTTTAACCCGCACGTGAAAATTGCCATTGTTGCTGCAAAAACTCGTGGTTTTTGCAACACGCCCCACTAGTTCAAAAGGTGAAAAAGTGAGTTGAATTTGAATGCACGTGGAAAATGATCATCGGTAAAGAGTGTTCACCGTTGGTATGCAATAAATCAGTATGACAAGTGGTCGAAATGATCACTGCATTAGCCATGCCACCAAGGAGAAGTCTCAGCACTGCAGACCGTGGTCGAGCCATGGCATGGATTCAGGATGGTCAATCTGTTCGTCATGTTGCCAGACGTTTAGCAGTGTCCCCACTCTACCATTCAGAGACTTCTTGAGAGATTTCAAGCTAACGGACATTTGGAAAATCGACCCTGCTCACGAAGAATTATATAAACCTTGTCTAAACTGAATGGCGGCCCTTAACTTTTGTCCAGTAGTATATAATGTCACGTGAACTACAATCCTTATTTAAAAGTCAATGGCCCACAAACACGTGGCCTTCGTGTTCCAAATGCACGGAAAAATTCACGGTTGTTGCATTTCTTCTAATTTATTCGAAAACTTTACATACCAGCAAAACGGACAATACCTGCTGCCTGTTTCTTCTAACTGCTGCTAACTTTCTTCGAAATGTCAAAGCTTTCTGATGTATTCTTCTGAGCACCGTAGAATCACAACCTCAACATAGTTTGTGAAGAAAGCTGTCCTGGGTCTACGTCTTTCAACACATGGTGTGGAATCTTGCTCTTGCTGTAGAGAATTCTTTAGCTTTTTTTCTTTACATAATGAGTTTGCCAGTCTCATACAAAACCTCATACTAGTCGCTTTGTATGACATGTCTGAGGGTGCAGTGGTCTTATCCTTTCTTTGTCTCTTCAGAACCAACCCTTTTTCCGGAACTACACGGAGTATCTGTTGTAATCTGTTTACAGGCATCAAAATTTACAAAAGTTGAGTTGAGATCAAGTTTTACAAGGAGAAAGATTGAGTTGTATCAGTGATATTGTGTTAGAAGTTGCAGAACAGAATAACGTCACAAATTTGGACGTCCGTCGCGTCAAGAGTGAAATCCCAACAAAATTCACACTCATTTTTCTTGCCAACAAATTCAAAGAGCATAGAACTCAGAAAAGCAAAGAGAGGCAGTAACTTTAAACAAGTGAAGAAGACGTCAATGAACTTGCATCTGGAGAAGGAAAGATGCAACTATCTTTAGAAGGACATATTAAATAAAATAACATATAAAGAACGAAAGTTTTCGAATGAAATAACATTTCTAGAAGGACAGATTTCAAATGAAATAACATATCCTGAAGGAAATAAATCAAAGGAAATAATATCTCTGGAATGAAAGATACAAAATATGAGATATTAAATGAAACATAATCGCCAAAAATAATAATATATGAAATATCTCTAGAAGCAAATATACCAAATGAAATATCTCTAGAAGCAAAGATAACTGAAATAACATATCTAGAAGAAAAGATATCACATGAAATAACATATCGAAAAGAAAAGAAATCAAATGAAATAACATATCTAGAAACAAAGATATCAAATGAAATAACACATTTAAAAGAAAAGATATCACATGAAATAACATATCTAGAAGCAAAGATGTCCAATGACATAACATATCTAGAAGAACCGATGTAAAATGAAATAACATATCTAGAAGCAAAGGTGTCAAATGAAATAAAGCATCTAGAAGAAAAGATATCAAATGAAATAGCATCTCTAGAAAGAAAGATATCAATTGAAATAACATATCAGAAGAAAAGATATCACATGAAATAACATATTAGAAGAAAAGATATCAAATGAGATAACATATCTAGAAGAAAAGATATCAAATGAGGTAACATATCTAGAAAAAAGGATATCAAATGAAATAACATGTCTTAAAGAAAAGATATCAAATGAAATAACGTCTTAAAGAAAATAGATCAAATGAAATAACATATTTAAAAGAAAAGATATCAAATGAAATAACATATCTAGAAAAAAATATTCAAATGAAATAACGTCTTAAAGAAAAGATATCAAATGAAATACCATATTTAAAAGAAAAGACATCAAATGAAATAACATATTTAAAAGAAAAGACATCAAATGAAATAACGTCTTAAAAAAAGATATCAAATGAAACATAATCTCCAGAAGGAAGCTACACAAAATGAAAAGTCTGCCAAAAAGTCAACTTCTCTATGGTTAAAGTTTCACGAATATGTGGTAGCTAACAAATGCTTGCAATAAGGATTTCAGGCAATAAATACACATAACTAGAATTACCAGGCGATGGATATTCCGCAGCAAAAAAAATGTTCCGTTACAAGAGATTTCTACACACACACACAGAAGCATATAGAGTAGCACAGTTCGTGTTGAGCAACACCATCCCCACTCAATTTAACAATACAATCCTCATTCAATTTCACAGAATACAACACCGCCCCCCCCCCCCTTCCCCATTCAATTTCACAGAATAAAACACCATCCCCATTCAATTTCATTTACCAAACAACACCATTCCCATTCAATTTCACAGAATAAAACACCATCGTCATTCAATTTCACAGAATAAAACACCATTCCCATTCAATTTCATTTACCAAACAAC
Source organism: Oreohelix idahoensis (assembly GCA_024509875.1). NCBI lineage: Eukaryota > Metazoa > Mollusca > Gastropoda > Stylommatophora > Oreohelicidae > Oreohelix > Oreohelix idahoensis. Next base: position 128,924 of record JAMPIV010017363.1, read on the forward strand.
ACCATTACCATTCAATTTCACAATAAAACAACATCCCCATTCAATTTCAGTTACCAAACAACACCATCCCAATTCAATTTCACAGAATAAAACACTATTCCCATTCAATTTCATTTACCAAACAACACCATTTACATTCAATTTCACAGAATAAATCACCGTCCCAACACCATTCCCATTCAATTTCACAGAATAAAACACAATCGCCATTCAATTTCACAGAATAATACACTATCGCCATTCAATTTCATTTACCAAACAACACCATTCCCATTCAATTTCACATAATACAACACCACCTCCATTCCATTTCACATAACACAACACCATCCCCATTCCATTTCACAGAATACCTCACCTTCCCCAGTCACCTTCACTGGAACAATTAATAATCCTGCTTACAATACGCTTAGGGAATATCGCGATCTTAGAATCCATGACGCTCGCAAGACGGACTCGTCGCGATAGAACACTATTGTTACTAACACAGCTGGCTCCTGTTACAGAAATAAACAAAAATAACAATTACTCTTAAGACGACACTAACACACATTTCGCTGACAGATATTTGTTCACCTTTTCACCGATCACACACCAAAAGTGCAAAAATCACTGAAGTCTTGGAAGTTTACAGAAGTTGCCTCGAATGTAATACAAGATTCCAAGACAATAAAGGAGATCGATGTGGGTGAACTAAACATGATGGTCTTACGTTCACTTCCCGCCGTTTTTTTCCGAAGTTGATGAGACGTGAATTGTGTCGACAGACGACGCGTGGCGACATAACCAGCGTGGATGCACTGACAACGGCACGGGTCGTCTCTCTCGTAAACTTCACACTGACTGCCGGTTGTCGAGGACAAGTCTGTGTGTGCCTGGCAGTAAATCCGGCGTTTTCAGGGGATACTCAAGTTTTATCTGAGCGTGACACACACACACACACACACACATAATACTCTCTCTCTCTCTCTCTCTCTCTCTCTCTCTTGATATCTTCAATATTTCACTATTGCAAGCCAACTTTGCCTGCTGGTATGTATACGCGCGCGCGCGCACGCGCGTGTGTGTGTAGTGCAGTGTAGTGTGTGTGTGTGTGTAGTGTATGTGTGCGTGAAGGTAATGGTTCTCTTTAGATTAGTAAATTATATGGTCACTGAAATATCCTATATATAAAATCCCAGCTTTTTCTGCCTCTGCGTAACGCTAAGGGATGCAACTTTGGTTGAAAGTTAGACATTAATTGCATTGTTTCCCTTATATGTAATAGTAATACTTACCAAAGAAGAATGCGCAAATGACGGTGTGCATGAACAGTTTGATTATACTGTATGTACAGAAGTCAACAACACAACTAATAAACAGTACATGCACTGGAGACAGAAAGATGCGGAGATCCATGATTAAAGTTGTAACAGATTAAAACAACAGAAAATCAAGATGCTCTTCTGTCATGTTCAGACTTTTAACATCAGATGTAAAACAAATATTTTGGTTTTTTAAAAATACTTTTGAATAAGTAAAATTGCCGTTTGGTATTGGTGCTTTTGAATTTAATTCCCGTCTTATGACGGTGTTGCTGAGTTATTTGCCGGTTGAAGATCATGCACTGAGTATGGTTACTTTAGTGATCTCTTGTTAATCGTGCTTTGTTTAGTATTACGCGAATTAGGGTGAAGGTGTTCATACAACTCAGTAGCATGGTATGAAGAAGTAGTTCATGTAACTTGAACTCAGCAACATTAATGAAGTAATTAATGCCTTCAGATTGAGTCCGTAATATTTAATCACATGTACACACAGGATGATCATTTCAAACAGGAACAGAACATAAGTCCTTATAAGTCATGCATAAATTAATCAATAACGTAGACTGCTGGTTTACGTGTCAATGTCCGTTTAAGGATACAATGCAGTATTGTCGTCAGAACATCACAGCTATATGCACGCGCAGCTAGACATGGCTACCTGCCGACAGTGAGACTGCGAGTCTGAATATTTCATACGAATTTGACGATTATTCTCCTCCTTCTGAGGATTCTAGTTAAATACTAACCTCCATAAATTTTCCTATATATATTTCTATATATAATATATATTGTACACGATGAGGTTGCTAGTCTCATATACAACCTCAAATTGGTCGCCTTGTTCAAAATATTCACATCAGCTTTCCTGGAACATACGGAAATTTCGTCTGTGCTTTCACTGAACGTTATCTTGAGTGACAATTATAATCATCCCAGGAGCCGCGCTAGCGTAGTGGTTACAACACCGCTCTGGCGACCGGGTGATTCAGGATCAAACCCGGGCGACGGCATTTGAGGATTTTTCGTCGACCGGGAATTGGACTGGATTAACTCGAGACCTGGCGAAGACATTTGAAGGAGTGTTGTCGGCCAGGGATTGGCGGCTCCTGAGCCGACCCAGCTGCAATGGGTACCTCCGAAATCGGAGAGTATTTGCCTGAATGGCGAGGGACACCTGTCTCTGTACAAGTAAAAAGGGATACTCACGTAAAATCAATGTCAGGTTAGACATAGTAATAACCTGAGATTTCGCCTCGAGTATTAGCGGGCGTACGAAAAAAAAAAAAAAAAAAAAAAAAAAAAAAAAAAAAATCATCCCATAAAGAGACCAATAATCTGTTTCATTCAGATTTCGCAGATTTCTTCACATGTAACCTGTCAAAATTGATGGAAACGTTTGGTAATTTACTTTCTAATAAAAGAGCCACCCAATAATGCTTCGTGTTTTTATTTAACTTCAATATTGTGTTAAAAACTAAAGTTGAAAACTGAATTTAAAATAAAAAAATAGTATTTAAAAAAACCACCACAGTAAGTCATTATGATAGACGAGTTTTAATTCCACAAAGTCGTTTAGAGCTCAACGATGCCAGTCTTCCTGTCATCTTGAGACATCAGTTTCCTGTGATTTGAGCTTTTACCACGACAATCAACAAAGCAAAGGCATAATAATATGATCATGTAGGTGTATATCTACCAGAAGCACTCTTTGCTGATGGTCAACTTTACGTAACACGCAAGGCAAGAATCCAGACAGTCCTAAAGTATATATCCAGGACAAAGACTTTCACAGGAGAAAAAATTAATGACGACAGTCCATTTACAAAAATGTTATGGTTAAAGAGCTGATACGTAATTAATGAAATTACACTCTATTTAACTTATTCCATCTTCTCAGTCTTCTAACTGTGCTGCAGATTCCGAAAGTTTAAGGTGTTGGCTTTAATTCTTTCCCTCATCATTGTCTTGACTGGTATACGCGCTCGTATTTCAATAAAAACAAGTACATACATTTGGTACACTCCAAACTCTCAATTTCACGTGCTGCTAGCTTGTGTGTATGTAAGACAGACGTCAGAAGTGACATGCTTACAGGCGGACCTGAACGATGCATCGATCCTCCTTCACATACAGTCAGGAGGCAGACGGAGTGGTGGAAGTCGTGCTACTTAACATGTCTGGTAACACCGAAACTCACTGGGACTTTCTGGGTAATGTCAGTAATAGGTTATATGTCACTAACATCCGGTAGATCTCTTCTTTTCGTTATCGTTTATTAAATTATCTATACTGTGAGCAATTCCCCCCCAACCGCATGTTCTCTCACGGCAGGCCCAGCTGGCATATACAAATATCTCTGTCATTTGTCCCACCTGTTATTTCCTTGAATGCATATTTATTAATTTAAAAATTATTAAAAATTTCCGTGTTTATGATAGTTTATTAGTAGTATGGCATGATGACTAATGTGGAACTGATGACAAGAACCAGGCAAGTGTCAGTGGAACAAGAGATATGAAGAAGTCGCTGGAGACGGATAGTACTCACATTGAGGAAACATGTAAATAACGTTTCAAGTCAGTTCTTAATCTGGAATCCTCATGGCAAGAAAGGTACAGGGAGACCAAGGATCACAAGGAAAAGAGAAATGGAGACAGACATGAAGTGATTGAAGAAAACATGAAAAGTCCTTAGCTGGATGGTACGGGACAGGAAGACTGATATAAATATGTTGAAGGTCTATAATCCTTGAGGAGTTGAAGAGTTGTAGATGAATGATGATAACAGTTTATTAATATCATGATTATAGATATCAAATATATCCTCAAAATTTAATGATAATGTTTACATCATCATCATCATCAACTCCGTTCAGTCCTTCGTGGAGCACAGGTCTTCAACAAAAACATGCCAAGCCTTCCTGTGCCATCCGTCCAAGGTTTTTCCATGTACTAATCTCTTTCGTGTCTGCCTTCAGTTCTCTTCTTCATGTGGGAATGTTTTTTTTGTGTGTGATTTTTTAAAATCGATGTTAGCTATACGTGAACTACTTACTTATCGACTTTAGCAATACGTGAACTACTTACTTATCGACTTTAGCAAAACGTGAACTACTTACTTATCGACTTTAGCAATACGCGAACTACTTACTTATCGACTTTAGCAATACGTGAACTACTTACTTATCGACTTCAGTAATACGTAAACCACTTACTTACCGACTTCTAGAACGCTTTCAACGTTAGATTCCAGCCGATAGACGCATGGCTGATATAACTCGCTGAGGGCGGGAAACAGAACTAACCTTAGCCAGTGACATAGATAGGAAGATACACAGGATTTCTATAAAGTCTTGTGCTGGCTTTAATTTTTATGCTTTGTATCCAAAAAGATGGTGGATATGTTGAAATTTAACATTCCTTCAATTAACTGAGTTAAAAAATTATATTAATTATGGTCACGAGTTTTATCAAGAGCAGAGCATCCAGGACATCCAAAAAATGATCCACATTACCAGCTCAGCAGAAGTGAACACGTGCTAAATCTTCAAACTTCGCACAGGCCACAACAGATTGGGATACCATATATTCAACAAGCTAAAGATAGGAACTTCCGATGACTGTGACTGTGGCACCGATAAAATAACTGCTGAACATCTACATCAAAGGTGCCCAACATAATAGGAACAGAGAAAGTGCAAATACCATCACCAGTAATATTCCTGGAAAAAACTCTACGGAGATATACCCACAAGCTGACCACTGCTTTTTTTTGGAACATATTTAAGCTGACGTCTGAAAGTGACGTCTGAAAGTGAACGAAGGAGACGAATTCTGTTAAATCTAGAATTAATTTAGTTTCTGTTGCACTTTACAGATTTTGTAAATCTTATATAGAAGTTAAGTTATTAAAAATTAAAAATGCACAAGGATTTAATAGACGCCCTGTATATACACTGTAACTTCCAAAACCGACATTTTGCTTGTGACAGTTCAGAAGGCGAACGTGACATGGGCTAAAAATGACGTGGAATTCATCAATCATTAATCAGACGTCATTAGATCCCACTTTACAAAATTAACTGGAAATCTCACTCCTTTTACGAGGGAGAAAAACATCAGGCAATGTATCAGTATCAGTTTACACATCGCAAAGATTGTTCTGACATGGCTGTAAATATAGATGTTCAAGGCACCGCAGATAAGTAGGCCGTTAATGGGAAAGATGAAAGATAGGAGCTGATGATTTGCTGCTAGATTGATGGGAGCTGATGCAGCGAGATGGCGTGTTAGATTTACGCGAGGAGTGACAAGATCATGTGCACAGATAGTGGAATAGAGGGCATGGCCCCCGTCACTCAGATACTCATCTATGCCTTCATTATGTACCGTGTCAAATTGCATAGGCGATCATGTCTCTCTACAACTTCTAACCCTTTGAGTTGTAAAACTGTCATGATGTACACTTTCTCCAGTGCCAAGTTGTGGATATTCCTCCGTGTTATGTTTTTGTACTGCCCAGGACCTTCTCTCTTTGTCGTTTTTTATCTCTTTTTCCGTCAATTTGTCCCTGTTTTCATAATGTGTTACACATTTTCACAACAACAAAAAAAGCGCAATGAAAGATAACTACATCCCTGTGACCCGCCTCTGTCATGAAATATTTAGCACCTTGTTTAGACTTGTTAGCTGTCCGTGTGATTTTACATCATGCATGAAAGTTTTAAAATAACAACAACAGGATAGTACAAGAGGGAATCAAAAACAGTCTCATGGGCGGAGCTAAGAGTATGGTCACAAACAGGCATCAACGGGTGGACTAAAGCTACTGCTCTTTGATTGGCGGAGACTAATGGATGTAAATAACGCTGCCATACATAATATTACAACGGGCTGATCACCCGTTTGCCAGTCACTTCGATTACGGAAACAACAGCAAATGGGTTGATTTGCCGTTGCCCTAAAGACGCCACTAGGCGTGATGGGAAACAATAGCAAAGAAAACCTATCTGCTGTTGCCCTAAGACGTCACTAGGCGTAATGGCCACTGACTGCTTTGACGGTCGGTGGCTAAGGACGGAAGAAGAAGAAGATACATAATATTCTTCCTTTAAAAATAAAAGATTCTCCATTAATCGCTTCCATGTGATCTATTAGGCTCTATGTAACAATGTTACGACTGAAGAAAGCTACTACTAACAGTGAGAGGAGGGTGTGTGTGTGCGTGCGTGCGTGTTTTCTTTCCAACTTCAACAACTAGATTTGTTACATACAATTTTCCAAATATTTATTCTTGGCATCGTTATTACTTTTCATCACAGATCTTCAATAAACTCACCCCCAACCCTCCTGTCATGTGCCAACCGTTCAAACTCCGTCCATGCCTTATTTATCTCTACCATACGTGTTTCCAGCTATCTTCTCCGTGCGTGTCTCCCTCTGTGTCTTTTGCCCTGAGCATTCAAGAGCAAGGACCACCTTGTACTGCTATTAACTGCTTAGTGTGTCTCCTACCCAACGCCAACGCCTTCTCGCGTATTTGTCTGGCTGTTTACTGCAGTTCCACATATATCATACTTTTTAAATCCTTCCACGTGTCACGGATTGCCTCCCCCTGCTTTGCAGTAGTGGTCCAACAGTGACCAAAACTCAAGAGTATTTAATATTGGCGTCCAAGGTATCTACCTGCGCGCAAGATTACTCTTGGCAGAGATGTAGATAGAAGGTTAATAATACTTCTACCTGAAGGGAGGGTTCACAAGATATTCCCAGAAGTCACGAACAATGTTGCATTGTGCTGAACAATTGTTAACGCATTATATCTGGTCCGTCGCCTTTTGTGAAGGATTTAAGCAATGGTTTAGCCCGTTCAAGCCCCCAGTTGGTGTAATCCAACGGAATCCTCTTATAAGGTATAGCTCTGTTTAGTGTACATATATGTCTAGGTATGTATATATATATATATATATATATATATATATATATATATATATATATATATATATATATATATATATATATATATATATATATATATATATATATATATATATATATATATATATATATATACATATATATATATATATATATATATATATATATATATATATATATATATATATATATATATATATATATATATATATATATATATATATATATATACATATATACATATACATATATACATATATATATATATATACATACATACATATATATATATATATATATATATATATATATATATATATATATATATATATATATATATATATATATATATAGATTAAGTATTATGGCTCATACATTTGCTTTCATACATATAACTGAATCAACTATTATTGTTTTGTTTTAAAACAACAGGTAACAATTTTAATAGTGAAATAGTCTTTAACAGGTTAAAATAAATATGGAAAGATTAGTGGAATTCTGATAGTTATAAATTTCTCATCATTGAGACTAGGTGGAAATTTAACTTTATACTTAAAGTTTAACTGGAATTGTCCCTTTTTTGCTGGTGCCTTTTAGTTAGCAATTAGCTTGTATGAGGGAGTCCTGCAGCTGTGGTTTATCAATTCTGTGATGACGAAAGCCTTCTCCACACTCTCTCCCATTGTCGGCGGTTATGGCGGATGCTTTTCTCTCACATTAGCTGAGTTAGTACCACAAATCGTCTGATGGCTTGTAACCACGAACACTGAGACAAATAGAAGAAACAAATGCCTGCTGAGTACATTTGTTCGCCGCAAACTAACAGGCCCATTGTCATGCGCTCCACCTACCAATGTTAACCTCTCAGAAGAATTAAATTCCCGAGCAAAAACTCAGGGAATATGATGAAAATTCACCCATATCCTTCTGGGTGTCAACTAGGAAATTGCGTCTGGAGTGCATGAACAATGATTTGCCTGAATTACAATTAAAAAGGGTACATAATTATCACAAGATAATATGTTACACCTTAGGCAAATGTGATGTAATCATTACTCATCACTGCTCCAGTCAGAGCCTGGTGTCGCTCTGCTGTCGGGTTTCCCGCACGACTAGTCAGAAACAATCACCAGCTCTTGCTGTAGTGGTTCATGAATATCCTATTTTCATATGTTGAGGTTGCCAGCCTCATATATAACCACTAGCAAGAAAACATGTTAAATTCACGTTTGTAATAGAAATGTTTACACTTACCCCAAATAATGGGTATACACAATTTCATGCACAGATTAGAATGGACATAGAGCACTTTAGGTTAGATACTGTTCTAATCACTTTGGTCTGGGAAATTAGAGTTAATTCATCTGACGACGAGTGTCTCTGCGAAATCACTACTTGGGAAAACTTGAGTTAAAGTCCTCTTATGACTGGTGAATCTGATTCCTAGGTTTCCAGTCTTGTTATATTAAAGTCCTGGCCCCTAAGTTTTCAGTCTTGTATTTAAATATGCAGGTTTACTCTTAAGTTTTCAGAGTTGCTCAAATACGTTGAACTGCCACTTATAAGTATGGAATACTAAGTCCAATATCTCACTGGCTTCTGGGGAGTTGTTCACTGCACAATGCGATCTGTGTGTGTGTGTGTTCTGTGTCTGGGATTTCACTACGTTATATTGTGCAGTTTCCAGTTCAAATCCAGCTGGGTTTCCGCTGAATGTTCCCATCAAATTCATTTCAGATTCTGGCGAACCAATCAATCTCTAGCACTAGAGGGGTCGGTTTGTTTACCATTACTCATCCCACGCGTATTTGAAAAATATTAAATTTAATATACACGCGTGGCCTCTTACAACAGTGATGTCATATCGTTACATATGACTTCCGGCAGCGCCTCTATCACAATATTTTTACCATGTTTTCCTGGCGTAATGTTTTCCGCCCAGATGTCTACCCCGACAGATTATCTAATTATCGCCTTTATCTGCGTGCCTCCGCCAGACAGATGTCTGGTCAGACAGTGTTGTTTTCTTTCATCGGACGCACAATACAAGCTTGTGTCAACACGATCTGCAGTTTTTCACTGGGGTCAAATGTTGAACCGACCCGTTTCCACAGGTGGTCAGACGGATTCAAAGAGATAAGCGGGTGACCGGTCTGATGACTGGGTATTGTTACGATAATACCACAGTTCACCTGGTGGAACGTAAATACGTCTGAGGCGTGGTAAACAATAATATGCGAATTACTCCCGTAGCAAATACTTCCATAGGGGAGTGGCGTGTTAGAGGCTTCACCATGCTTTGTCCAGCATAAAGAGTAAAATGAATGAAAGGGCAAAATGAAATTCCAAATAACAAGCGAATTATGAAGAAATATGAAGAAAAGAAGTTTACGGCCGGAAGGCTGAAAGTGTGAGAGATCACACAAAAGGACAGGGACAGACATTTCGTCACACCACACAAGCAGGGTTACCAATTTATGTTAAGTTTGTATCTGTCTGGTTGGACTTGGTACACAATCACGCAAACACAGGACTATAAATATTCTATCACACTTTACTGCTCTCTATAGTTGAGAGAGATGGCTGAGCGAAATGCAAACAACAACAATACAAATTGGCTCAGCATCACAATCCCCCTGTGTTGCAGCATGTTGAGAACCCAGCATTGCACACTAAGCTTGGGGGAATCACATGGGCACCAGACTTAATACTGGCTCTTGGCTGGATGGCCGCATGCAGGAGATTTCTACAATGGAGAAATGGCAGGTGGTGGGTATATGGAAGTGGCTCTGTGCAGGACGTGAGGATTCCTTGGGAGAGCCCAGAACCAGAGCACAGCATTGTGCAAGCTCTGCATAGTTGGAGAGCCCCCCTGGATGACGGGGAATGCACAGTATGCCACCCCACCTGTCCCCAACTGCTAACTTAGAACCAGAAGTGTGGTCCTCTGGATACGTGCCAGGCCAGGATAAAATGCCTGGGAAAAAGACTGGAGCTCAGAACTACCCAACTCAAAGTTGCAGGATGGCAGAAAATCCACGGGAAAGACAGGTCTATTCTGAAGATAATGTAACCATATTTTCACCATACGAGCTCGGACGCCGCCTCGGTAAACAAGGTCCGCGCAGAGCAGTTAACACCGCGAGGCTTGCCCTAGCATTATTCATGCTATTGTTAGAGTGAGATAAACAGTTAGGACAGCTCACAAGAAAAAATAATGAATGAAAATAATAATAAATTGCTAACTGACAACAGTTCAGAATATCGGCTCACGTTAACTATAAGTGAGTGATTATCTAGAGTTGTAAATGGAATGTTCGAGAACAGGAAAAAAAGGCTCGACCAATAAATCTAAGTAAAAAGATTTGGGTCAGCGAATCAGAAGAGTGGCGAGAAAAAGACACCACGCTGAAATGACCAGAGGTCATTAGTTAGTCCTGGGTTGGTCATCAGTGTGTGATCAGGTGCGGAGAAGATTTCGAGCTGCTGTGCGGATAAGATGTACCATCTGTGGTTTTACAGATAGGGTTTATATATATATATATATATATATATATATATATATATATATATATATATATATATATATATATATATATAATATATATATATATATATATATATATACTGAAGCACATTAAAAACGCACCACTATTATATATACTGATGCCGAGAAGCTGGCAAAAAAAAGTGTGGGAATGGATTTTTCCCCGTGTTTGCCATGCGGTAGAGAGCGAATGGCTGCTGGAATGGAAAGTGCAAGATTCAACCCATGGGTGTGTGTACAGACTACATGAAAACGATGAAAGTTACACGTGCAACACGATTCTCAACAGCTATGACCCTGAAAATGTGTACGCGTTGTGGCAGTATACTCGGTATAAAAAGGCCGTTGAGACAAAACACCCAGTACATGTGCTTGAAATGCCACGACTATCTGAAAACGACCGCCAACGAGCCATTGGTATGTTGGAGACCGGAATGAGCTCGCGGGCCATTGCCAGAAGGATGAATTGCCACCACAGCACTATTGTACGTCTCAATGAACGTTACGGAACCACTGGCAGTGCCCGGGATAGACTTCGGAGTGGCCAACCACGAGTTACTACCCCTGCGCAAGATCGTCATATTGTGCTGAGTCACCTAAGGAATTGACTCTCCCGGCAAGTCAAACAGCAAGAGCAATAGTGGGTAGACATGGGCAAGTCTCTCGAATGACAGTCATACGACGACTCAGAGATACAGGCCTTACTGCAAGACGACCTTATGTTGGGCCAAACCTGACTCACAGACATCGTTAGCAGCGCCTGCAATGGGCAGAGCAACATATCAGATGGACTAGACTGCAGTTGAATGCTGACCTATTCACAGACGAGAACAGATTCAACATATCCTTTGCAGATGGACGTATGCGGATTTAGCGACGGTGTGAAGAGCGCTTTGCAGATTGCTGTGTCAACCGATTTCGAGGTGGCAGTATTCACATTTGGGGAGGATTCAGTTTTCACCATCGCTTGCCTCTTCACGTCTTCCGTGGAAATGTTAATGCTGTGACATATCGAGATGAGGTTCTGGATGCACTGGTTGCTCCTGCGTTCACAATTTATCCAGAATTGCAGCTTCTCCAGCAGGATAACGCACGTGCATTTTTTTGTATTTTTGGTTTTCTCCCTTGCCTGCACAGAATGCAATGAATTTCATAACAATCAAATGTACAAATTAATGACCAGCATGGATTCATAGGAAAATGAATAAAGATTCCAAATATGTAAACTTGTACACACTTATATTTACATTTCACACTCTGTTCCTGGATTATACAGGTGGTGCGTTTTTAATGTGCTTCAGTATATATATATATATATATATATATATATATATATATATATATATATATATATATATATATATATATATATATATATATATATATATATATATATATATATATATATATATATATATATATATATATATATATATGTCCAGCCATCACTTGCCTGTGTTATTCTATCGGAAGATAGTATTTGATTCTGTAGTTCACAGTTAGTGTGTATTTCTAAAAGGAGATCAGCGACTATGCTGTCTTGTAAGTATTGGATTGTGATTATATTTTGCACAGAGTAGAATTTTGTTTCCAGGAGAGTTTTGCAGAAGCACGATTTGCCAGTTCGCTATGAGAACTTTACGACTATGTATCAAGAAACGGATGGTTATGAATATATAACAACTATGTATAAAGTAACGAAAGGCTGTAAAAATATGAAGGAAACTATAGATATTATGGAGGAGCCATGTTGAACAAAGTTTGAGTTGTCAAGAATTACATACGACTTTTAAGAAAAAGTGAGTGTCGACTTCTATATGAGAATCGCAAATATGCTCTCTCATGTAAGTATCAGAATGGTGAACATATATTTTTTATGCATGAGATGAATTTTGTTTCTAGGAATGGTTATAGAGAAATGTCTGACCAGTTCGTCGAGGAAAATATTTAAGTACCTAAAAAGTATGGAATGCTAATAAAGAGCATAGGTACCACGAGTAAATAGGAGCAGATTTGGGAAGACTAAGAAAGTCTACAGGAGATAATAATATGTTAAAGAGGAATACGAAAGTTTACAAGACATAGAATTCATGTATGAGTTACCCCTGATGTACAAAGACCCAGTTAATGCTTATATGCGAGATCTATCATTTGAATGACTCATCATACGTGTTGCATTATTATGTTATTAAAAGTTTTAAAGGATCAGAATGAATTTGATTCCATTTTTAAGAGTTGCTGAAAGTAGGCCATGTTTGTTTACACTACTACTATATCAGAAGTCACTATAACATCGAAGAAGGAACTGAACGAACCTGAGGTATACAAGAAAAGGATTATAGTATAATCCAGGAATTTACACCTCTGGCGGAGATGGCCAGTAAAGATATTAACTAATAACTTGGAAGATAACTCAGAGAGAAAGAAAGAATAGATAAAAGGAAGAACTTGTAAAATATAAACGTACGCTATGACACAGTGACACCCCAGACTGCTTACGAATAGTCTACTACTGGGAACATAAACAGATTAGGGATGAGCCCACTCTCCCATTGAAGAGGTGCTGAAGTTGTAGACACTGGGCCAGATGGCGCACCGGAAACCACAGTATCACGCAACTCGCTTTTTTCAATGGATGAGTACACCGTCACTGCTCTCTATAAAGGTAAGTGAGAATTCTCCAAACAAGTACCAATGGATAAGTAAGTACTCGCGCGAATCGACACTATACTCTTCTTGACATAAAAAACAACTGCTGTAAAACGTATCGCAGAATGTACTCGAAACAAACTTGGCTGAAGCTGAAAACAAACTTGGCGGAAACTGAAAACAAACTTGGCTGAAACTGAAAACAAACATTACACATAAGATGCTTACTAAAAAAACAGGGAGGAGAGAGAAGGGAAGAGGATATGGAATGCACGTGTACATACTACAGTTTAAAAGATTAATGAACGACATACCGTTGTGAACAATTTATTCCACTTGTGTAAATAACACAGTAACGTAACGTTTTGCTTCACAATGGAGATATATATATATATATATATATATATATATATATATATATATATATATATATATATATATATATATATATATATATATATATATATATATATATATATATATATATATATATATATATATATATATATATATGTGTGTGTGTGTGTGGCCGTTTGACCGACCACTTGAGCATTTATTCATGCTGGAGTCTAGTCATAAATACTAAATAAATAAAATACTATTCCCAATAATTAATAAACAGAATTTTTTAACTAAAATAAATAAATAACTCGAGAAACTTAAGGGCAGGGTACAAAGCGGTGTTAAATCAATTAGGTCAGCTTTTGAGAAAATGCACGCTAAATTTACTCGACAGTTGTCATAGAAATAATAAGAATGCAGGTTAAAGATAGCGACATCACGCTTGAGCTCATGATCTCTGACCAATGGTTTATCGAATAGAACGAGCTCCCAGCCAATGATAATGTAGCCAGCAAGCTCACTACAAAATTTGTCGGCAAGTTTTAGTTTGCCGGCAGAGTCTTGAAGAAATGATCCACGTAGATGGACGTGTGAAAACAGTCAGGTTTTCTTTAGTTGAGGTTCTTCAACAGGATTTATGTGAATAAGAATTCTTTAATGTATAATTGTACACATGGATCAGCATTTGTTTTATTTGATACGTAAGTAGAAGTCTCGCCCTGCCATTTTGTATATTTCAGCTATATTTTACGTATTGAAGCATGTCAATGGATCTAATTGAATGGACGATTAAGTAAAACCTGTCGAATAAAGCAAAGGAATAAACTACGAAAGGAGAAAATTTAATAGGAGACTTTGACAATCTAGAAGAAGTGAGAAATATGAACAATGGGAAATAATATAATGAAACCTCTGTGGATGAAAATGAAAGATAAGAGATATGCATTTCTTGAGAAGAAATACGACTAGTGTTTGCCTATTGTATAAAATGTATATAATAATGAAAAGTTTGGTTGGAAACAAATTGATCTGTTTGCTGTTGAATAAAATATCTGAAAATGAACATGGCCGTTGAGGATTGTTTGCCTGTTGAATAACATTATAGTCTGTTTGAAATATAGATACATCGGCATGGTACACAAAAATCTCAACTCCTAATGCTCTCTACACACCACCTGTAGGAGGATAAGAACGATACCTGGACACACAGATAGAGTGTGAGAAATCAACACCTCTGGCGAGCTTTAAGCCAGTTTAACAATCACTCACGTAAACCTGAAATAAAATTCATAATTGACATTGGTCACCCATAATATAACAAAGGAAACTACACTGCCACATAATACTTCATTGGTGCCTGTTCCAGTCCTAATGCAGTCCCACGGTTACATAATGCCTTAATTGGTACCGTGCCCAGTCCCACAAGGACATATATAAAACAACACTGGGTGACACGGTTACATATATATATATATATATATATATATATATATATATATATATATATATATATATATATATATATATATATATATATATATATATATATATATATATATATATATAACACTAGGCGACCTCTGTTGCTTTCCTAATACATTTCAGACAGAAAGAGGGTAGTATGGGGTGAAAGTGAGAGATAGAGAGTGAAAAACGCTCTCTCTATGTCTCTTTCTCTGTATGCCTATCCAAATATCTACATGACTGCCAGTCTGTCCATCGGTCTTTCAATCCAATCTATCCGCTTGTGTCTCTGCACATCTTTCCGTCTGTCTATCTATCAGTATATCGTTCAAGCTACACAACTTTCACCCTAATGATTTATCATTCCTTTTCTCAAACTCATACACGCTATCCATCCTTCCTTCAGCCCCCATTATGTCCGTGTAGCTGACGCTGAAAATTGGCCGCCCACACAGCGAAGGGGAATGAACGTCAATGTTGTGGAAAGCCTGGGATCTGTCTATGACACTTTGACAATGTCTATGGTCTGAGCTGAGAGCTAACGGACTGATTTGTATTCTCCTTCAACAAACATTTGCCTTCAACGCCAGCAACAGGCTGTTCATTGCCTTCTACTGTCACAGCACTCTGTGATTTTGTAATGTTTGGTTAATGAGCGCTCATTGGTAAAAGAGAAAAACGTGGTGCTCTTGACTTTTATGGTGATGATGGTGCGTGCTCTTAACTTTTCAATTACTAATTCACATCATGTTAAAGACACTAGTTAAAGACACACTTTTAATTATTACTTCTAAGGAAGGATACACTGTTAATTACTACGACTATTTAAGGATACACGGTTAATTACGACAACCAGTTAAGGATCCACTGTTAATTAGTACGACTAGTTAAGGATACACTGTTAATTACTACGACAAGTTAAGGATGCACTGTTAATTACTACGACTAGTAAGGATACACTGTTAATTACTATGACTAGTTAAGGACTATCACTGTTAACTACTACGACTAGTTAAGGATACACTTTTCATTACTACGACAAGTTAAAGATACACTTTTAATTACTACAACTAGATAAAAAATACAATTTTAATTAATATAACTAGTTAATGACACACTTTTACCCACTAAACTAATTAATGACAATCTTCTACCCACTAAACTAGTTAATGACATTCTTCTACCCTCTAAACTAGTTAATGACACTCTTCTACCCACTAAACTAGTTAATGACACACTTTTACCCACTAAACTAGTTAATGACACACTTTTACCCACTAAACTAGTTAATGACAATCTTCTACCCACTAAACTAGTTAATGACACTATTCTACCCACTAAACTAGTTAATGACACACTTTTACCCACTAAACTAGTTAATGACACTCTTCTACCCACTAAACTAGTTAATGACATTCTTCTACCCTCTAAACTAGTTAATGACACTCTTCTACCCACTAAACTAGTTAATGACACACTTTTACCCACTAAACTAGTTAATGACACACTTTTACCCACTAAACTAGCTAATGACACTCTTTTACCAACTAAACTAGTTAATGACACTCTTCTACTCACTAAACTAGTTAATGACACTCTTCTATCCACTAAACTAGTTAATGACACACTTTTACCCACTAAACTAGTTAATGACACTCTTCTACCCACTAAACTAGTTAATGACACTCTTCTACCCACTAAACTAGTTAATGACACACTTTTACCCACTAAACTAGTTAATGACACTCTTCTACCAACTAAACTAGTTAATGACACTCTTATACTCACTAAACTAGTTAATGACACTCTTCTATCCACTAAACTAGTTAATGACACTCTTCTACTCACTAAACTAGTTAATGACACTCTTCTACCCTCTAAACTAGTTAATGACACTCTTCTACCCACTAAACTAGTTAATGACACTCTTGTACCCACTAAACTTGTTAATGACACTCTTCTACCCACTAAACTAGTTAATGACACTCTTCTACCCACTAAACTAGTTAATGACACTCTTCTACCCACTAAACTAGTTAATGACACTCTTCTACCCACTAAACTAGTTAATGACACTCTTCTACTCACTAAACTAGTTAATGACACTCTTCTACCCTCTAAACTAGTTAATGACACTCTTCTACCCACTAAACTAGTTAATGACACTCTTGTACCCACTAAACTTGTTAATGACACTCTTCTACCCACTAAACTAGTTAATGACACTCTTCTACCCACTAAACTAGTTAATGACACTCTTCTACCCACTAAACTAGTTAATGACACTCTTCTACCCACTAAACTAGTTAATGACACTCTTCTACCCACTAAACTAGTTAATGACACTCTTCTACCCACTAAACTAGTTAATGACACTCTTCTACCCACTAAACTAGTTAATGACACTCTTCTACCCACTAAACTAGTTAATGACACTCTTCTATGTATGTATTTCTCTTTACGCTCCCTACGAAGTTACCATCGCAGCTGGTCCCCCTTCAAGAATTCCGCACCAAAGCATTCCCGCATTCTTGCAGTTGTCGTTTCTGACATGATTTGTTTACAGGATGAGATTGCCAGCTACCTGCACAACCTCATATTGGTTCCCTCTTACGGCAGACGTCTGGGGGCAGCAGTAGTTCCATTCTCCTATGAGACCCCCCCCCCCCCCCGGGAACCACACCCAGCCAGCATGACTACTGCACCAAATAAATATAATCAGTGTATCTTGTACCGGCAGCACTTGTGATTATTAGTGTGGTGGAGACAAAGAAAATGTTACGCTTAAATATCAACATAAGAAATAATGTTCATAAATACGAGAAGAATAGCGATTACTTTTAATTAGCAAAACTAATCAATAAGGTTGCCCCGTTAAGTTCCCGGGTTTTTTTTATGACACTACTGTCCCCTCTGGCACGTTGTACAAGACGACTAATATGAGGTTGCGCATGGGAGATGGCAGCCGTATCACGTAAAACAAATTGTTACGGAAACCACCACTGAAAAAAAAACCATGGTGAATGTTTCGTGAAGGTTTCCTACAATGGGGGGCAGCTGTATTGTTGGCTTCATGCTACATTGGGAGCGAAAAAAGAACATTGTGATGAAGTCTGAATCCTATCTCGGCCATCATTCAAAACATTACACCGTACAGAAATTCCGAGAAGTCCAACCACCAATCAAAACTGCAGCTCGGTACATGCAATGCTAATATTTTGTAAGGCCTTTTAGTAGGAAGACGAGAAAGTTTAGATGTTAAAAATTTTTCGAAAGGCAATGTGCAGATATGAACGGAATATATCAACGAGGAAGAACATAATTCGATAATAGGGATCATTAGCTATTGGCAGATATCTATATTTTCACTGGAAGTGGTGTAGAACCGGAGAAAATGTGTATTTAAGGCATCGAAGCATGAACCATGTTGTGCTTTGCCATGTTTAGGCTGCTCCAATGAAAAGTCGGATTAATCTAGACATAAGAGAGATAGTGCAATAGATAGAGCTTAGCCCTAAGAATAATATAAGCTTTGGATGAAGGCAATCCGCTCAGAGATAAAGAAATTAGAACGATTTCAGGTTTTTCATACTAGAACAGAACGCCTAGATTTTCACTTTTTCTAGTCTGCAAAATACTTTGGCCTCGATGCTTTCTCGTACGGGAATCCTTGACCTATAAAAGGTGGAACGTACCGCTAATAATACACGTGTCACACAATTCAAACTTCAGACACGAGAGAAAACGTCTACTACCAGACTCCATTGCCATCTGCAGGTTAACACAGTCTGTAGAGCCATTAAAAGCCGGTCTGCATGTACTTGTATTTGAGGGTAAGAAAAAATGTAATTACATATGTATATATAATTATATTATTAATATGTGCCTTATAGAAGTGGATAAGTGTGTGTGAAATCACTGTGTAAGTCTTGGAAGGAATTCAAATATGTGTTAGCTCAATTTAATTGTGAAATGAAAGCAGATGGACATGTAGATTGTGATGATAGTTTTAAGAAAGTATTTTGAAGATGTTAAGCTTGCTGGAATGGACCACCTTAGTGGAAAGATGGAAAGAATGAAAGAAATTAGTTTACTGTACAAATTGAGTTTTAACATAACTCTTTCCACAAGGCCATCTGATTGTAAGGAAGCAAATCATGGACAAACTGTAACCAGAGAGTTACTGGAATAGTGTGTGTAGAAGTCGAGGCCACCACTGTTGCAACAGGTGGTGTCAGGAGGCAGATGTTTAATGTATAGGTTCCAGGGGGATAATTAGTTTAAACATCATCAGCAAAGTCCAAATGTTACAGGATAGATTTCGTAAGCATCCTACTATATAATGTTTGGTGTATAACTTGGACTGACACTTAAGACAGTACAAACGCGAATGAAATAACTTGACAGAAGTCTGAGTCACAGTTCCATTACATATAATTGTAACCGCGTATACCGTGAGTTTTCAGATATAGACTATATTAACATAAAATAAATTTTTATAGAAACAGAAGATAAAAGAAAATCTCAACGCAGATGTTTAATTAAACCAGGTTAGCTTCGAAACGCCACGCATTATTTTAGGCCAAGTTTGGCGTGTATAGTTGCGTTGGTCACGTGTTTTCCAACCAATGGTTAAGCTCAGTCCTTTTTCTTCCCCCGGAATGAACGAGAGATGAAGCCATTTTTTGATCAGTAATGAATTTAGAGCGGTCGAGACAAGACGTAATTCTCTTTGCTCAGTGATATTCTATAGAGGAGATTGACTTCGCACAATTAAAGCAACTGTGTAACTTCGAAATGTAGAATGTTATATTTTGTGAATTCACGAGAAACGTAAGTAGTGCTAAGAATTGCATGCAATAACTGTTAGAGCCCACAGTCATAACTGAAACGGAGCTACGCTCGAAAACTGGGTAAAGAATTGTAAACCCAGGCATATATCTGAACCTTTTACCAAGAATGAAGGTCCTTAAGCTGAGAGAAAGTCAAACTAAGGAATACTAATGAATAAGAGAAAGTTTGGCTCTTCATTGAAATGAAGAGATAAGAAAAACGTGAAATCTAGACCACATTAACAAATAAACGAAGGAACACTAGAAGGATAGAGGAGCCACGCCATGTTTTAGCAACTTGAAAAGATTACGAGATGCAATAAGGAATATTGCATCATTAAAATAATGCATTGACTTTTTATGCTTGTTTATTAAATGTCAACATGCTATTATGCAAATTTGGTGTGGTTACCATTTGACTTAACCCAGTTCTTGTTGGAAATTGAATAAACATTTGTTTCATTGAACACAAATGCTGTTGACGAATCATATGTTTGCAGTTAGCCATCATACAAATTATTAAAGGATCATGCCAAAGCTAATCGTTGCAGGTGCAACACAAATAATAACCATATGCTCTAAAAATAAAACATCATAGAGGATTGTCCCCGAACCTGGTAAATTCCTGTAAGTCTGTAGAGAGAAATCATCACCTCTAGCAGGCTAGCTAGTAATCAAAATCTAATACTCTCGATTCAAAACAGCAATCCCCACTACCCTACCCGGCCACACATCTCAACTTGGTGCCCGTGATCAGTCCTCATTAAAAAAAAAAAAAGGTATTGAGCAGGAAAACACATACAACTTGTTGCCGTATGACCAGTCCTCTAAAAAAGAGCAGAAGCGAAGATGGACCTAAGGAGGAAATACCCACACCAAGAGCACAACAACAGCAGCAAACGCATGCACAACCATTACAGCCCACCGATTGACATGGCTAAGAAATATTTGCTGACGGGAAGTTACCCTATGCAGCATGAGCCATCACTGTGTCAGAGCTTTGCCCATCAGTTCCCCTCCCCAAGTTTCTCCAACCCACGCCGCCCCTCTGACTCTGACAAGGAAAAAAATCGTTTTCTGACGAGAGGTTATCCCAAACGTAAATCCCTGAGCTTACATCCCATCATTCATGGGGCAGATATGAAGTATTGTAATCACACCTCTATCAGGAGGAATGCAGTAACAACACACGCGGATGCGGAAAGTTACTCTGTCGAAAATTTAAGAAACCTACGATACCCATGTCTACCAACACATCATACCGAGGACACAGATAGTACGCTGTATCATTTTAACAGACGTGCTAAGAATCACTGGACGAGTTTAAATAGAAGAGATTGCCGCATTGCAGTCCGAAGCCTATTCACCAAGGTCAAAAGTTATAGGACCTACGAAATAAAGAATCTCCATGCATCTGACAGGGCATGCATTGTCACCACAGATGAAGGTTTTCGTGCTGTTATAAAACCACTACATCCATGGCGAAGACAGGTCAGTTCGGTGAAAGTAAACACGACGCTACATACCCCCGCCCCCCCCCCCCCCCCCCCCATAATAGACTAACCCAAATCGTGCACAAACAAGAAGAATTTATGAATGAACTAAAGACGACCTCTGTCGCGACACAAACAGAGAATAGAGCTGCAGTTTCAGCAACACAGACAGACACTGACACACCAAGTCAAGTTTGCGACCCCGTAGCACCAGTGAAACAGTTCGCCCAACAGAAATCCTTCAATGCTATCCCAGTTACTGCACTGAGCACAGAGTTATAAAACCACTACATCCATGGCGAAGACAGGTCAGGCTGCAGTTTCAGAACTGAACACACCAAGTCAAGTTTGCGACCCCGTAGCACCAGTGAAACAGTTCGCCCAACAGAAATCCTTCAATGCTATCCCAGTTACTGCACTGAGCACAGAGAGGCTGCAGGAAGAAATAAATGACATCTTGAGGAAGGGTGATTTCAGCGTTCTCACGGTCAAATTGGTGTATGAATTGCTGGAGAACAAGTTTGCTGTTGATTTATCTACACGCCGAGAAGAATTTCGAGAATTGATAGAAATTGCACTTACACGGTATGAACACAAGATGACCACTACCCCACACGAGAATCAGTTTCCAGCAGCACCCACTAACACTCTGGTTCCAGATGAAGAAATTTGTAAACAAACCACCAACACCCCATACGAAAAAAATTTCACAGATGTATCCATCAGGCCTATTAGAAAGCCAGAATATCGCTATAGACCCACAAGTTACATCTCCCTTAACAACACAGACACTCAAGAAATACCAGAACAACTTTTTCACACCGACGAAATTATCCAATATTCGCCCTGTTCAAACGTGCGGTGAGATGATAACCAACAAGTATGAAAGAGACTCTGGTATAGATTCGCCTGGTCCTAGTTGCACAACTGATACATCATTCGCTAGTACGTCATCCCCGGAAATTCAAGCAGCTGGCAAACGTACCTGTTTTTCTTCATCAGACGCATCATCTCCTGTCATTAAATGCATGAAATTGCCACAAAATGAGATCAGACGAAAAATATTGAAGAAACGCTATCGTGTTCCAAAGCCCAGCCGAGAAGTGTTAGCCTCATCTCAACTAGTCAAAAACAACAGTGTGCAAATTACTGTGCCCATTGTAACCAGTGCTAACGTTCAGCACAACCAGGTCAGAAGAAAAATCAAGGCGAAACATATACCTGCCTCAAAACCAACAGATGTTCCAGCCATACACACCCTAACCACAGTAAAACCATCACCGCATTCGTCAATGTCCTCAGTGTCCCAACAATCAGCAAATGCAGTGTCGTCGCCTATCACACCCGTCACCACTGCTACTCAGTATGATGCTCGCCTAAGCAGTCGGGACATTGCAAGGTTAGAGATGGTGAAGGAACTAGCGAAGCTGTTCTGAAAAACACGCCCAGGCGTTTTATGTGTTCGCAAATCCGAACACGGTCTACGCATATGTGAATAAACCTTTTTAACAATGTACTAACTCTCCCCATGTACTCTATTTTCAGTTTTTGACAGTTCAAATGACTTGCTTACAGACTAAGATGTCAAAGCCTCACTGAGAAAGTTATTTTTTCCAGCCTTAGAATACGGATGCCCAGAAAGAAATCAAGACCAGCACACGGAGGATTTTCTTTAGATAGCATAATTGTGAAAATAAAAATGTTAAAACAATTGATAACACACAGTGTTACGAGTTTACAGACACCCTTATTTAGTTACATACATTCTCTTAATATTTAGAATGTTACACAACTTTACCTATAACACATGTGTCACACTATTCTGTTGTAACATTCATCTCCACTTTTGTAACTGATCATATTCCACGCTCCATTCACCAGCATTTTCATGCAGACACTTTACACCAGTAGTTTTTTTTTTCTTACCTCATACTAATATTTCTTTGATCTATATTATGCTAAACTCCTTGATATCTGCCACCTTGATCAATCATACTGTTCCTACTATAATATCTCTCAACAGCACATAATTCATACCCAAAACTAGTATTGTAGGTTATGCTATTTTTCTCCACAGGATTATTTCAAATGTACATTATTATTTTAGACCCAGATGTATATTAGTACTGTCAAAAATTTTACTGCCTATCACAATACCCCAATGACATTTGCGCATGCTGAATTTCTGCAAATGAAGAATCCCTTGAGAGCATTAGTATATGCTAACCCCAGATTGAACAAATTGCACCTATTTGTTGATGATGCCTTTGCCCATGTTAAAGAAATAGCATTTGCACATGCTGACCTAGCAAATGAAATACCCCATTACCGCATGATAACCACTAATGACACATGAGATGAAGAAGCAACTGGTTATGTATGATGAAGATGCCATTTATATTAAGGTGAAACTTTATGTTGTCACAGCTGAGATTTTGTTGTAAGGTTTATGCACAAAATCCCCCACATTAACATTGGAGGAGGAATAATCTTAGTCTTTCGTGGTTACGAGATAAGACAAGGATATAATAGAATATTTGATGAATACCATGAAAAAAAATCAGAGCAGATGATTGTTGCACATACGAGGACCATATTTGAAGTCATTATTGAAGGATTATCAGTAGACAAGAGACACAAATGAATTATGATAATCCCATGGAACCACAGGTACTAAGGACACAAAATGGAGATTAAATAATGGAAAAAAAAATAATGACTGAATAATTGCTACGCCCAGAGGTAAAGGAAATAGAGATGCATCCGCATTTTGGAGAAGATATCTCCTTGATTTTTGCTTATTGCCTTTGTAATATGAACATTGTTGTATAACAAATGACTATTCCTTATCACGAATTACAGAATGTTGTAAGATAGTTGGAATAAATTGACAATTTAAAATACTCATAACATACCCAGAATTACAGGAGAGAAAATAAATAAATGATTGATGAAAGTGGACACACTGAGATTTGCTCACCCCGAGGATATTGAAAAAAAAAAAATAATAATGTTATCCCAAGGACAGACATGTCACAGATATACCATGGAGATACTATGAAAAAAAAAAAAAAAAAGAATATCTAGATTAGAAATGCAGCAAACTTGGTCAAGGACACCATGAAATAGACCCCCGCCCCACACTTAAGATAACTGACGGATGAGATTTTTGAATTATAAGTACCATAAGTCACCCATCTGGCTGTAGTCAGCGGATGTTACAGGCACCACATAACTCTGACTAACCCTCGACCAGCGAAGGCAGAGTTGGTGTCGAAATTTTGCACATATGTAAAAAGACATGTTTTTATTCATGTTTTAGTAAAGTCTAGACATTTATGTTAATAGTTCTATAAATGATTAGTTGATATATTGATGATAAATATTCGCAAATATAGTACATGGACAATTAATAAGGATATATTTCCAGTACAGAATAAGAGGAATAGGAAGGATCCACATTTTAAATATTGGAGCACCATGAGCGAGGAATTGGACTTATAAAGAAAATGGAAATGGTACACTGTATGCAAGGATAACCAGAAATAATATGGATAAATAGTAGTCAGAGTGCCAGGAACTTTGTCTTACGAGAATATTGTAGATTCCTCACGATCAATTGATTATTTTCTTCCTTTCTATGTCACAATTTTTTTTGAGTGATGACCCCAAAATTTTTTTTTTCATCTCATATTGTCAAACAGTTCTTACATCTCAGTTGATAGTTCCATAAATAATTGTTTGATGTGTTTTGCATAAATGTATTGCTAGATAAGGTACATAGGGAGTTACTAAGGATGAATTATCAAGATAACAGGAGGACTAGAATAGATACAATGATATTGGAACACCATAAATGATACATTGGTGTTATAAAAAAAAAAAAAAAAAAAAAAAAAAGGAGACAAATATAAATTGTATACAAGGATGCCTCGAGAGTGACAACATGGATACATATTGTCAAGAGTATAAGCAGTTGTCTTAAAAGAGGAAATAAAGTAATACGGAACCCAATGTAGAAAATTCATGATGATTTGGAAACTATATTTTTCTTTTCCCTTATATTTCATAATATGATAGTAACACATTCGTCTGTTGGTTGCTGAATAATTTGATGTTTGAAAATTGATGTATGGCAAGTCAAAGAAGATCTTTGAAAAAAAAAAAATATATATATATATGTATAAAATAATATTTCTAGGACAGAGTTCACAGAAAAAAAATACTGTATTGACAGAAAAGAAGGAATGATTTGAAATAACTGACTAATGGACAGGATCACCACCAGACGTACAGATATTAGAGACAAACATCACATATTTTGAAAAAAAAAAAAAAAAAAAAAATGTAATATAGAACATTTTCTACAGTGACGGACTTAGAACGAATTTATACACTTACCATTTGGAAAATGTCAATAACAAGGAAACATTCAGATAAATAAATAAGGATAAGCCATGAGGTTCTAATGCTTTTATTGTGAAAAATGATTACTTATAAAAATGATGCTAGTTGTATTATCGTCTGATAAATATGCATATTATGTTTAGAGATGTTTTCTACATGTAAATGAGCAAGTGGCTCATTCACTAGAAAAAAAAAAGAAGAAGAAGATGATGAGTACCCATGAAAACATTGGCTATTCTATGAAAGTGGATTGCCATTAACATAGGAATTAGAGATTTTGGACATTTCTTGGAATATTGCAGAGTACTTGGGAAATAGAATAAATAAATACGCCAGGAAAAAAAAAAGATTTGTTAAGTCTTGCAGAATTATATATGGAGTAAATAACAGGAACAGAAAAGAGATAACACCCCCCACCATATCCAAGAGAATGTAATCAACTATATTTTTGAATGAAATGTAATAGATTATGATAATCCAGCCAAGTTCTGCAAATAAGATAGTTTATTGTTCATTCCCCAGTGTTGCCACTCGTCACATTTTTGTTTTAGTGATGACCTTATGAGTGTTTTGCAGATTTTGTTGGGCAGTGTTGCCAATTTGTAAATTTGGTGAAAAATATTATGATGTGATGAATAAGTTACACTTTTTGAAGTTGATGTCCACTACTAGTTTTTTTTACATAGCAGACGACCTCATATAGACATAGGACCCCAGTATAGGAATTAGATTAAATTTTTTGGAAATATTTTTGGACTTAGAAAAATTTTTGAACTTTAAATTTTTCTGAAAAATTTTTTTGAACTTAGAAATTTTTGGGGATGAATTTTTGTTATTGATAGTACTCAAATGTCTCCCTACGGGATACATTTGCAGGGCCCCGGGATCTGTATGTAACCGCGTATACCGTGAGTTTTCAGATATAGACTATATTAACATAAAATAAATTTTTTATAGAAACAGAAGATAAAAGAAAATCTCAACGCAGATGTTTAATTAAACCAGGTTAGCTTCGAAACGCCACGCATTATTTTAGGCCAAGTTTGGCGTGTATAGTTGCGTTGGTCACGTGTTTTCCAACCAATGGTTAAGCTCAGTCCTTTTTCTTCCCCCGGAATGAACGAGAGATGAAGCCATTTTTTGATCAGTAATGAATTTAGAGCGGTCGAGACAAGACGTAATTCTCTTTGCTCAGTGATATTCTATAGAGGAGATTGACTTCGCACAATTAAAGCAACTGTGTAACTTCGAAATGTAGAATGTTATATTTTGTGAATTCACGAGAAACGTAAGTAGTGCTAAGAATTGCATGCAATAACTGTTAGAGCCCACAGTCATAACTGAAACGGAGCTACGCTCGAAAACTGGGTAAAGAATTGTAAACCCAGG
This sequence comes from Oreohelix idahoensis, assembly GCA_024509875.1. Lineage (NCBI taxonomy): Eukaryota > Metazoa > Mollusca > Gastropoda > Stylommatophora > Oreohelicidae > Oreohelix > Oreohelix idahoensis. The sequence goes on from JAMPIV010017363.1 coordinate 156,290, forward strand.
CATATATCTGAACCTTTTACCAAGAATGAAGGTCCTTAAGCTGAGAGAAAGTCAAACTAAGGAATACTAATGAATAAGAGAAAGTTTGGCTCTTCATTGAAATGAAGAGATAAGAAAAACGTGAAATCTAGACCACATTAACAAATAAACGAAGGAACACTAGAAGGATAGAGGAGCCACGCCATGTTTTAGCAACTTGAAAAGATTACGAGATGCAATAAGGAATATTGCATCATTAAAATAATGCATTGACTTTTTATGCTTGTTTATTAAATGTCAACATGCTATTATGCAAATTTGGTGTGGTTACCATTTGACTTAACCCAGTTCTTGTTGGAAATTGAATAAACATTTGTTTCATTGAACACAAATGCTGTTGACGAATCATATGTTTGCAGTTAGCCATCATACAAATTATTAAAGGATCATGCCAAAGCTAATCGTTGCAGGTGCAACACAAATAATAACCATATGCTCTAAAAAATAAAACATCATAGAGGATTGTCCCCGAACCTGGTAAATTCCTGTAAGTCTGTAGAGAGAAATCATCACCTCTAGCAGGCTAGCTAGTAATCAAAATCTAATACTCTCGATTCAAAACAGCAATCCCCACTACCCTACCCGGCCACATAATCTCAACAGCATAGTCCTGGACATCAGCAACAATAGTACAAATACTTGCATAATTAGAATATGTAGTACAGTCATCCTTACGTACTGGTAACAACTGCATTCAATGTAAGTGCGGCATTCACCCCTCGCACATAAATCTCTATCTCTGATCTATATTCAATGTAAGTGCGGCATTCACTCCTCGCACATAAATCTCTATATGGTCTGTATACACCTGAACTTTACAGCGCGGGAAAACCACAACGCGCTGGTAAATAACAATATATCAAGGCCTTGTAAATGCACCTTACGCTGTACATCATCGCGTCACATCCAATATATTATAATGAAAATCACAGATACTATTCACATACATTAGTAAACACCGACCGTCTCCCACAACGGATGGCCACAGACTCCCCTTTAACAACTCAGTATTCTTCTCTGACACGTATGCTAACTTCATTCACTTCTCGCACGCTTTTCTCATGTCCTGTAAACCTCAATTCACACACGAACGCCCCTGAGTATTCTTCAACCATACTCTACGTGCTTCTAACAGTGAACTTTTAAATGTCACATTCCAAGCTTGCATACTTCAATAAAAATGCACTCTAAACAGAGTTACACCATTCTCTACCCACACACATGTATATACACGTCATGTATCTCATGACCTTAACCTACTTACAAACCAACATCATCCCCGTACACAAAAATCCTTAACACCTAACTCTAACTTAGAATATGACTTAACAGTGTGCTATTAATTAATATTTTTTCAGGGCAGCTCAGCCACCTTTGGTCCAAACCTGGCATCCAGCTCTCACCTGTGGCTCCTCGTAGCTGTCAGCTGGATGTCACCAAACTAAAGAAGACAAAAATCAAAGAGTCATTTACTGACACCTTAGAAGACCGTCTCAAATCTCCGAAGCCTGCGCCAACTTTGGGCTTACCATCAACACGAAGAAAACAGAAATCATGTACCAACCAGCTCCTGGCACAGTTTATACTGAGCCAGTCATCAAGGTTAATGGTGAGAAACTGAATGTTGTGAACAGATTCACATACCTTGGTAGCACACTATCCCAGAACATTGTCATTGATGATGAGGTGAACACCAGGATCTCCAAAGCCAGCAGCACATTTGGCAGACTATACACCAACGTTTGGCATCGAAGTGGCATTAATCTACAGACAAAGCTGAAGGTGTACAGAGCTGCGGTGCTTCCAGTGCTGCTATATGCATGTGAAACATGGACTGTATACAGGCGCCACGTAAAGAAGCTAAACCACTTCCATACAGTCTGTCTCAGGAAGATAATGAACATCAAATGGCAAGACAAGATCCCGGATACCGCCGTTCTTGACAGAGCTGGTATCCCTAGTATTGATACTATTCTGATGCAGTCACAAATTCGCTGGGCAGGTCATGTAGTCCGCATGCCAGACCATCGACTGCCAAAGATACTCTTTTATGGTGAGATGCAGAAGGGTAAACGCTCCCATGGTGGCCAAAAGAAGCGCTTCAAAGACACGTTAAAGACGTCATTGAAAACCTTTGACATAAACCCAGACACATGGGAAGCTGCTGCGCAAGACCGAACTGCTTGGCGCACATCTCTTCGTAAAGGTGCAGCAGCATGCGAATCATCCAGAAGAGCAGCAGCGGAACAGCGGAGACAAGCTAGAAAGGACCGTGAAATAAAACCTTCACATGAAGCAAACATTCCCTGCCCACACTGTCCAAGATCTTTCCAGGCCCGCATCGGGCTCTTCAGTCACCTTCGTACCCATAGACTAACCTAACATATTCTTAAATAATTGGATGAACAGAGTGGTCTTCATCACCCGTGATGGACGAACAACCATTAATTAATTAAATGAATTACGTTATTTCTGACTTACTATGATTCTCATGAATAACCACATCTTGTCTGATCTGTCTCATCTTACCTCCTTACTGGATAGGGAGTCAGTGAGCGATACTACGTGGGTTGTATATATTATATTTCAGGTTATATCCTGCCTTGAAGAGTTTACTAAATTCTACGTGCCTAAGTCATCTGGAGGAAGCTCTTGTTCTTCTGAGCCCTTGTGAAATGTCAGAGGGTCTTCAACAGTGCCACCTTTAAGATTGGAAGAACCGCAGTTGTGGGATTCTTTCCAGTTCCATTGCTGGGCCAGGTCTAGAAGAACTTTTCGAAGATAAGTAGCCTTGTTTGGGGCTACTTGACTTTACAAAACCGTACCACACAAAAGAAATTAGAAACTTAAGATTATAAGAATCTAACAATATGGACCATATAACCTACGAGTTTATTCTCTACAAGTGAACACTGAAAGGATGAAACACAAGGATGTGGTGTTAAAGAACATAGCAAATGCCACTATAACTTGTGATATAATAATATTAACATCTGTTCAAGTTTAGCACAGAAGAAAGACAGTTTTCATCAAAGATCAAGAAAACAGATGAAGATTAATTTTATTTAACTATAAATGTTATATATATATTATATATATATATATATATATATATATATATATATATATATATATATATATATATATATATATATATATATATATATAATCAATTTGATTTTATTTGAAAATTATCCAACAGAACAAAGAAATATCCTGTACATAAATAAATTATAAACTGTACCAACAGTCTTTATTTAATTATTTAAGTTTAGTTCATAATTCTTGTTGGTTAGTTAATTACCCCTAGCAGAGTCATTGTCTAAGGTTAGTCTGGAGAGGGGCATCACAGGAACCTAAGATAGTACATTACCATCTCATCTAGGAACCTATACAGCTTGACTATACCTTAGATGTCGATACACCATTACTCTTTTAGAGAATGGGGTATTTCTTATAAGACCAGTCTCTTATCTGGCACTATCCTGGTATCATCTGATACATCTATTTGTCCATACTATTATCATCATCATTATATCTTTCCTCTCGCTACAAACATGATGATGACTGGATAAATGAAGTTACGTTAATAAGTATGACTAATATAGTCAGAGCTTTAGTTTTATTGGTAGGGGGGAAAAGATTTTAATTATTATGAAGAGCACATGGGATTTCCCATTAATATGATTAGTACAAATAATGTTTTCGATTAATATGAGGATTACATGGGATGTTTTCAGTTAATATGAGAAGTGCATGGAATGTTTTTCAATTAATATGAGAAGTACATGGGACGTTTTCGATTAATATTAGTAGTACAGAGGATGCTTTACATTTTTGAGGAGCACACAGAATGCTTTCAATTAACATGGAAGACTACCAACGAATGTTTTAATTGTCGCCAGGAGAACGTGGAGCGCAGTTAACCATCTGCAACAGCGATCTTCCTTTGCTAAGATGACGACATCAATAAATATTGACGTTAACAAATTTTTCTTCCAATATTTTTTTTTTTGACGTTACCAGTCAAATGGTGACATTAAACTACTGCACTGCAGGTAGCCTGGGGACATTCAAAGGCTCAGGAAGGGAACCCGACATAAATGCCTGTTGAAATCGGAAGCACTGGGCCACAGGCCTAACGAAACAGTGCAATGACTTGATGATGAGGTCACAAATAAGTAAGCAGAATGTCGCTACCTCCGTAGAGTTTCCCCGGGATGGAAGACTGCTGAACCCACCTTCTCCTAGGGTCCACCTTATGCTACTGGTGGTCCCCTTCCCCTGAACTACAGAGTGAAGGTACAGAGATAAATGCAAGAGTTGTTGACTAAGCCCCCAAAACATTCAACATACAGCAGTGAACCGATGAGTGTAAATGTGGCACTATTAAAATGACTGCTGAACATCTGCTTCAAAGATGCCCCGACATATGAGGAACACAGAAATCACATAACCTTAAGCTGAACAATGATTTTTTTTAAAATATTCAAGCAGACGTCTGAGAGTGTACGAAGTAGAACCACCTTTATTAGGATGAGGAACAAACAGGCCTCGAGTGAGATGAGTTATACGGCAGGATACAAATTATTGTTACTACGACGAAAGTGAGAAGAATAGGACATAGATAACAACAATCAAATTACATCAACATCTGGACACACACACACACACAAAAACGCAGCGGTAACTTCAAGTTATATTATCAGTAAATTTCAGCACTTGGTATCTATCAACGCTTTACATATACTTCAGTTAACAGAGCTCGCCTTTCGTTGAATTGCAAATTGCGATCTGTCATAACCAGCGGACTTAAGTATAGTTTGAAAGGAATATGCCTCGCCACAAGAGGGAGAAGCCCGCAAGTACATCCCCCCCCCCCCCTTTTTCCACCCACACAAAGAAAAAAAAATTAATGAAATATTGACACGCTAAATGAACAGACTGGCATGGGCAAGAGCGAAGAATGTCAGAATCGCCCGGATCGACCTAAGGAGATTTAAGATCGACGCAGAGCACACGTGATGTACATTTAAAAAAGGATTGAAAATAAAAACAGAAATTAATTTTCAAACAGACAAGAAGAAGGGCTGAGAGAAAACAGAGACAGGCAATCCCTCTTCTAAAGCGCCGTTAAAACAAAGTGACAGACATTAATCCGCTTAAAGTCTCCCTTAAGTGGCACTAATCCAGCTTTATGGTTCTTTTATCTTCGGCTTTAATCTGTGCGCCACCAGAGAATATTACGTCTATCATAAGAATAGGTACAATGACCTGCACAGACGCTGGACAAGACATCTATCTGACACTGCTGATTTTTTAAACGATTAATGTGACATTCTTATAGCAGCTAATAAATCGTCATCGTCATCATCATCATCATCATCATCTTCATCATCGCCTTTCAGCTCCATGTGGAGCAGACTTTCAACAAATTAATGCTAAACCTTTCTGTCCAGTGCCATTCGTTCAAGGCATTCCCATTTTTTTGTTATCGGCTTCAAATCTATCTATAATTTCCTTCCGTTTTTTGTTTTGTTTTGTTGGTATTCCTCTATTTCTGTAACCCTGGAGATTCCCGAACAACAACGGCCTTGTACTGCTATCAGTTAGTTTCCTCAATATGTGTCCTAGGAAACGCAGGTGTATTTTCCTCACCTGACGTTCCATGGGTATTTTGGTGATTCTGTCGTATCATTTCAATTCTTGTCTAAGACATGCACGCACCTTTATAACGAAAGTGTGTTACGAAAGTGTCACCATATATCCCCTTTGATCTCCTTTTATCTCTTTTGATCTCCATCTATATCTTTTGATCTCCCACCAGACCAGACTGACTATAAAAAGAATGAAGCATTTTGCTCAAAAATACCCGGCGTTAATGGCAGTCATAAAATATAATTTCAGTTGAGGTAATGTAATTAAAAGAAAACAACAGAACTCACATAGCCACGTGCTGTTCCGAAGGTGGGGGGGGGGGGGGGGCCTCTCGGGAAGATAAAATAATAAGACTACTGCTCCCTCAGGTTTGTCGACCTGCAAGTCGACTTACAAAAGTTTGTACATGAAGCTGGCCATCTCTTCATGCTAAATAAGCTGTTACAGAGACCACTGCAAGAGTTTACGGTTAAGATTAAGCTTCTTCAACGTGGGCCATTAGCAGTGGTGGTTCCAGGTTCTATAAGGATGATGATAACTGACATAGATCCAGGAACATGATATAACAACAGTCATACCCAACCAAGATGTGGGCGTGATGTGGAGGCGTGTTGTGGGCGTGACACAGCCTCACAGGTGATCTGGTATCATCATAATACTAACTCCTTAAGTGAAACGTACTGTAGCGAACAATGAAAAAGGCTGCTAGTTTATTTTCTTCTGGAAAATACAGAAAATGCGCGCACTGCACCACGAAAGGGTAAACTGAACACCCATTTTAAGAGCACGTAAGCCGTTCAATGTTTCTTTGATGCAATGACCATAAGTCATTGTTACGTGCAGTCTTTGATATTTTACAATATTATACATTGGTATACTTGTTATGTTCGCAAATATTTTGTAAACAAAATAGATTCGTTTTAGTGCTTAAGGAAAAGTCATTATTGAGTTACTTCCCTTGAAAGGACTTTCGATCGAACTCCGCGGATGAATCCAGTTTTACTGCGATTTATTCTTTGTTTGGGTAGTAATAGATTGTTCTTGCTTCAGAATATCTATGGCCTGAATTTATGTGTATTGTTTGTCTGTGTAGGACGAATCTGTCTTATATCTGTATATCTTTACATATCTAAGTCGAACTATATGTTCTGTTGTCTCTAGAGAGGTCAAAGGCTGTTCGGCGGATGTGTCGCGAGAGAGGTGTGTTTTGGCTTCGCCCTGATGGGCTGTGTTTTCTATGTCGGCTTGACGCCGGGGAAAAAGTGATCTCAGTGGTTTTTTGGGGAAAGTGATAGTCGTCTAGACCTATCGTGTATGCTTTACCCCAGTGTTCATTCTTATTGCCAAGGAATGGCAAAATCATATTTCTGAAAACCAAGGTAATAAAGATACTCTTTTGAACTCTCGTACGAAGCCACCGTTTTTCGATAGGGATGATTTGTACGTCTGAGAGGATACATCTAACTAGATGAAAAAAACGATTCTGATTCCTAGCAGCACTATATCCTGTAGAATGCAGTCAATTGTTCATGATCAAATCTACAGAGCAATGAAATGTTTAATGAATGACTAACTTTAGGACAGATTCATTATCTGTATCCAAACGTGAGTGACAGCTCACGAGTGAAGCCATCTTGGAACCAAACATGTAGTGACTTTCAAGAAGAGAAAAGGGATGCCCGTATTATCGCTTGATTAGTCCAGAGATCACTGCTACACATGAGAACCCATTGCTAGCGGTTCAATATAATTATATGGAAAAATCTGTGCTGGACATTATGTTAAGAATCTTCGCTAGACGAGATTAGGTCTAGAAGCCATCTTGGATATTGTTTATAATCTGACGTGCTTTGTCAGTAAACTCAGTTGATATATATATATATATATATATATATGGGCAATACTGAGTGCTTGGCTACTGACAGTCCATTATACTATTATTCTACATGAGTGCCCATGTAACATAACATTGCAAGACCATTTATCCACTGTACCATGATGTATTATGCCAACCTGTGATTTGTCACTATCTGTGCTGTCGAGTGTGTACGTCCAATTAAACTTTAGTAAAGGTACACAGTCGTTGGTGTCGATGACTTCCAGCCATACATGAGTGTGAGAAAAGAACATTTGTCAACACCACGAACTCTTCCTATCATTCGCACATTATACACTCCATCTATGTCTACACACCACTGCGTAGGTCAAGTTGACATTCCATACTCGAACCACGAGCAACACAACAACACAGTATTTAACTCTGGTGATGTTCGAGCGAGCTTCAGATTTCTCAGCATGTCTCTTGCTCAGGGCAAGGGTCTTGTATTAAGAGTTTATCAACTGATGATGATGATGTCTACTTCCATCCACTTATATTTATCATTTGGTGGACATCATTAATAAAAAAAAGATCCTTATCAACTGGTGGACCAGCTTTCTGGGTTTGACCTCGCAGAAGTTCAGAAGTCAACAGATTACCGATACCAGACCGTTTCCTGTGGCTGATACGACACACTTGCAGTATTGGTTTGCTCTTTGTCAACACTTCGTCACGTGACCTGTCAAGTGAATGCAGTATGTAGGTCAGCGTTGTTGACATTTTTACATTAGACATTACAGAGTTTCACAGACCAGTTGGATCAATTCTTGTCAATGTTAACAGGAAGACAGTATTATTGAACTAAGAAGTCCTATTTTCATCGATGGATCTTCTTGTTTTCTATATATGAACTTTAATATTTAAGGCCAGAATATATATATTTCATAAAGTGGCAGTTTATTTATTTTACAAAAATAACTTTGCCATTACTGTAAAACTGAGCCTATTTTGCAACACATTACACACATGATATATGTATTTATGATATGTTACATGTTATTTGTTTGTATAGTATGTTAGTTTATATGTCAGCGGGTTGTGTTTAAGGTTGGGCGGCGTCCTCACAACAGAATATCCCACGTCATAGAGGGTCCGTTGTGGGCGTTTTCTATAGGTGCAATTTTCTTGATTGAAAATTTGCTTGCAACAACTAGTTGCTATTTGTGTTAGCTGTGAAGACTGTAATTATTGTTATTTTTGTAATATTTCTTTGTTCTTTAGTTTTGTTTTGATTTGTTTGTAATTTGTTGGTCTAACCTTTTCTATCTTTCAGTTCTATTCACAATTTATATTCATATACTGTGACGTCATTTGTGTTGTTATCCCTTGCAGATTCAGTGATTATTTTCATTGATTTCCCTATTTGATTTATTTTGATTTCTGCAAACGTTCTTGTATTGTCAGTCCTATTTGTACTTTATGTATTCTGTTGGTTGACATATGTTTTATATAGGTATATTTCATAAGACACTATTGCCTGTGCACTGCACTTGGATTATGGTATAAACCAGTACCTGATTATTATTACTGTTATACAAGACCTTATTAAGGCTTGTGACCCACAGATATTGGGATAGTATACTGATTAATCAAGTCATTAAGAACTTGTGGTATTATTATTGTTTCAAGTGATTAGTATTATTGTTAGACATCATGTCTACATTAGAATACTTCATTACACAAGGGAAATCCCTTGATAAAACTGGTCAACAATTAGAAGAATGGGCTGTTGCTCAATATGACAAAGCATTAGCTGCTGAAGAGAGAAAAGCTGCTGCAGAAGAGAGAAAAGCTCTGGCTGAAGAGAAAAGATTAGAAAGAGAAGCTGAGGCTGCTGCTGAACAAAAGAAATTGCAGATGAAGGTGGAGGAAAGGAGATTTGAAAAAAAAAAAAAAAAATTAGAAAGAGAAGCTGCTGCTGAACAAAAAAGATTAGACAATGAAGCTGAACAAAAAAAATTAGAAAGAGAAGCTGCTGCTGAACAAAAAAGATTAGACAATGAAGCTGAACAAAAAAGATTAGACAGGGAAGCTGAACAAAAAAGATTAGACAGGGAAGCTGAACAAAAAAGATTAGACAGAGAAGCTGAAGAAAAAAAAAGCAATAAGAGAACATGAATTTGAGTTAGAGAAATTGAGATTGACAAGTATGATTAATGTTAATCAGGCATCTAGTGGTAATGGTAAACCTTCTACTTACAAGGTTAAGGTTCCACCGTTCAATCAGTCCAGTGACGATATTACATTCTGGCTGGATAGATTTGAACGTTCTTGTCGTACACATAATGTGGATAAATCACAATACGCTAATCAATTAGCAGAAAACTTGAAAGGTGAATCTTTGACTAGATTATGCCTTGTAGGAGAAGCAGATAAGGATAATTATGATGTCATTAGGGCGGCTTTGATAAAAAAATACCAGCTAAGTGAGGAAGGCTATCGCCTTTTGTTTAAGACGATGGTGCCTGAGACAGGTGTAGAATTCTCAGAATTCACTGCAAAGGCACGTCTCACAGTTGATCGTTGGATTGAGCTTTCCAAAACAGAAAAAACGAATGAAGGACTTATGGATTTGTTGCTCAGAGAGATGATTATGTCATGTGTGAACAAACAAACCTTGTTGCTACGGAATTTACTGGATCAAATGTGTTAAAAAACATGGATGTTTGAAGAAATGTTTAAACCCCACGTGAAATTTGACTAAATAACCTGAACGGCCCCTGTGAAAATTCTGTTGGAATGCGAAGGCTCCTGATTTGTAAGGAAAGAGCTCAGGTTATCCCCACCCCCCAATATGATTCATTGGGCAGAAGGGCTGACCAAATGTGCCATTTTTGAATTTTTGCTCTGAGATAAAAAAAAATGTCATGTGTTAAAAAATTCCTTGAATTTATACATGAGCGTAAACCCAAATCTCTAAAAGAAATGGAAGAATATTGTTCCCAATATGTCACTGCACACCCCGACGTGACTTTTGGCAACACTAAGATTAAGGAGAGTATGCCAGTTGCTTCAGCAACACCATACAATCCCAATTATTCACACAGATTTCAGGGACCTCAAAACAGATTTGATAAAAAAGGTAACCATAATAGTTATCAAAACCAAGGTAACCAATCATTTCAGGGTTCTTCTTCAAAGAACTGGAGACGAGCTGATAGCTCTCGACACAGGGGTGGTCATAATTATAGGAATTTCCGTAGAGGAAGTAATTATAGAAACTATCAGGGTTATCCGTCTTGGAGTCAACAAGATCATAATTACAGAGATACTCATTATAATGAATATGATAATGGTAACCAAGGGAACTATGACTCAAACCCAAATAGGGGTTACAATAGAGGTAACAATAACTACAGAGGTGATAATAACCGAGGTAGATCTCAAAACAAAAGACATAAACCACATTTTCAGGCAAACTCTGCACAACAAGAGTCCCATGAAGCCTATAAACAGAGTAAAGATAATAATGATGCTAGTAATATGGCATGTGCCGCTTTTGATTTTGGGAGAGCATCTCAGTGCCCCCAATGCAAAACGTTATTTGAGCCAACCACAGTGTCTACTTTAAGCTGTGGCCATCCTCTTCCTGCTCTTCCGGCATCAGTCGCGCATGATGGAAGAGGTTCTCTTGTCTTACATAAGGGTTTAGTGAATAACAATCCAGTCTCTGTGCTATTTGATTCTGGATGCACCACAATTGGTGTTAGGCAGTCACTCGTAGATCCTTCCCGTGCCACTGGACAAGTAGTCAAATGTGTAACATTTGGCGGCACATTAGAGAAATACTCTACTGCTATCATTAGGATTGCTACTCCTTTCTTTACAGGAGATGTACACGCATGTCTTCTTCCGAATCCGATCGCTGACCTCATCATCGGTCGCATTCATGGAGTCAAAGAATGCACTCCGCAACAAATTTCCGCGTGGGAAGGCAAAACATGCAGATTGCTAACGCTGTAGTCACTAGAGCTCAGGCTCTTAATATGCCTCAAACTTCATCTACTGAAGATAATGAAGTGCATAACCAAGATGATCCCTTGGTAATTTCTCGTGACTCGTTTATAAAACAGCAAGAAGATGATCCCACTCTGAAGAAATTCTTCATTCTTGCAACTAAAGGTGATCCGAATAAAGACACAAGTCGTAAATCGTGGATTACAAAGAAGAATGGCGTACTTGTACGTATGGTTCAAGACTCCATTACGTCAAGTCATTCTCAAATCCTGGTTCCCAAGAATTTGAGAGTTAAAATTTTGCAGCACGCTCACGACTCTCAGTGTGCTGGACACATGGGTTTTTCCCGTACTAAGTCAAGAGTCCTTGCGGCTTTCTTTTGGCCATTGGTAAACAAGGACATACGGATTTATTGTCGATCTTGTAAAGTATGTCAGGAAGTTAAATCCAAAGGTCCACGGCATGCTGCACCCATTCAGGCGGCGGACATTCCTATTCGGCCGTTTCAAAAAATGGCCATAGACATTATTGGTCCATTTAAGATCAAGTCTGCCAGAGGACATCAGTTTATCTTGACATGTGTTGATATGTGCACACGTTGGCCAGAGGCTATTCCTCTGAAGAGCATTACTACTGCTGATATTGCAGATGCTCTTTGGCTTATATTTTCTCGTTTGGGTTCCCCGGAGAGATATTGTCAGACCATGGCACCCAACTAATATCAGATACCATGTCTCAAGTAATGTCTACTCTGCAGATAGATAGATCTTTAAGTAGTATCTACCATCCAATGTCTAATGGTATGGTCGAACGCCTTAATAGAACACTTAAAAACTTACTAGGGAAGATAACTGAGGATCATCCTCAAGACTGGGACAGAGTTTTACCTGCGGCCCTCTTCGCTTACAGAGAGGTACCCAATGAACATACAGGATTTTCTCCCTTTGAACTCGTCTTTGGCGCGCGTCCGCGTGGCCCTATGTCGTTGCTTCACGATCTCATAACATCTGACAATATTGACGATGACACAAAGTCATCCTACGAATATGTCATCGCGTTGAGACAAAAGATTATCGAAGCATGCAAATTAGCAACTTCTTCTTCTGAATTTGCGAAACAGAAGGCAAGGCAATTTGCCAATAAGAAGAGATGCTTACGACAACTTTGTCCTGGTGACAAAGCATTTGTATTACTACCTTGTAGGGAAAACAGATTACTTATTTCTTGGAAAGGTCCGTACGATATAATATCAAAAATTTCCGATGTCGACTATATTGTCGATATTGATGGGAAGCATAAAACCTTCCACATCAATATGCTTACTGAATTCCATGAACGTCCGGATTATTTGCAACCATTTTCCAAGCAACGGACAATTCTCCAGTACAACATGGTCATTACTCATCACTGTCCGTGATACAGGATGAGGAAACAAGTTTTTCAGATGTAAATCTTCCTCTTCCAATGATCCCACTTCATTCTAGTGAATCATGGAAGAACGTTACTGTCTCTCCTGATTTGTCTCTAGGAGAACAGCGACAAGTTTCAACTATGTTGCAAACATTTCAGGATGTACTCACTGACATCCCTGGACAAACGAATGTCATTGAACATGACATTGTTCTAACTGACCATACTCCTATTAGGGTTAGACCTTATCCTATACCTATACATTTTCAAGCACAGGTCGAGAAAGAGTTGGATGAGATGATAGATTTGAAAATAATCGAACCATCCACCTCTGCATATTCTTCGCCGATGGTTATTGTTCGTAAAAAAGACAATAACATACGTCTTTGCGTTGACTATCGAAAATTGAATCAGGTAACGAAGTTCGATGCTGAACCTATGCCTTTACTGGAAGAACTACTTACTCGACTCTCCAAATCTCATTTTTTCACTAAACTTGATTTGTCTAAAGGATATTGGCAAGTTCCTTTATCTGAACGCGCCAAACCTCTCACGGCTTTTTCAACACCTAGAGGTTTGTTCCAATGGAATTTTATGCCTTTCGGTCTTATGAACGCACCAGCTACATTCGTACGCATGATGCGCCGAATCCTATCTTATCGGTCAGATGTCATTGCATATCTTGACGACATCTGTCTTTTCAGCGATACTTGGGAAGATCACTATTCAGGGTTAGATGAATTGCTGTCTACTTTGCGCGAGCACAACCTGACAGCGAAACCCTCTAAAGCCTATATTGGTTTTAGCGAAATTTCTTTCCTAGGCCACCGAGTTGGTCATGGTTTCCTAAAGACAGAGGACCATAATACTAGTAAGATACTTAACATCTCAATCCCTAAGACTAAAAAACAGGTGAGAAGTCTGTTAGGTCTTATTCAATTTTATGGCAGATTCATTCAGAATCTATCCTCTATCATGGCACCTCTTTCAACACTTCTAAAGAAAGGTTCGCCTAATGTGGTCCACTGGTCTCAGGAATGCCAATGCTCTCTGGATAAGATTAAAACATTGTTTTCAACACCACCTATTTTAGTGCTACCCACTAAAGATAAAACATTCGTTCTTCGTAGTGACGCTTCATCCACTGGGATTGGAGCGGCACTAATGCAAGAGTACTCTGGAACTCTGCATCCTGTAATGTATATTTCCAGAAAACTTAATGCGGCAGAAAGGAATTATTCGGTTTTAGACCGTGAGCTATTAGCTATGGTTTGGTCGATCCTCAAACTACAGAGATTCCTTCTGGGCGCACATTTCATAGTAGAAACCGACCAAAAAGCTCTTACTGCTATACAGAGTAAGAATTTGAAGAGCTCGAGGTCTACTCGATATGCAATTGCTCTTCAACCTTTTCATTTCTCTGTGCGAGCTATTCGTGGATCAGATAATGTGATGGCAGACATTCTGTCAAGATGCCCACATGATTCCACATAACTATTAGGGCTTAGACTTCTTGATATGTCTAGTTCTATAGTAGTTCCTTTTCTATATCATGATAGATACAAATTTGTAATTTAATAATATAATGATTGTATCACTACATAGCGGTTCATTGATGTTTATTCACCGCTGTGCTTTGATGATTTTTTTCTTCATAAATCATAAATGTAAGATATCTAATACGAAATGATGGTATGAATTTTTTAGGCATCGTGTAATTGCCAGAATTGTATTATACTTTGATGACACCTTCCTGGAAAAATATACTTATAGAGAAATTATTTCTCTCAGTTTATGAGACACATTCTCACCAGTCGCTCCATAAGTCGACTTAGCCTCATATTAGGCGTTATTTTTATTCCTGATATTTTCATCTGCGCATTATTCATGCGTTGTGAGCCTATTGTACGTTGCTCCTAGATGTTTGGGTAGTAATAGATTGTTCTTGCTTCAGAATATCTATGGCCTGAATTTATGTGTATTGTTTGTCTGTGTAGGACGAATCTGTCTTATATCTGTATATCTTTACATATCTAAGTCGAACTATATGTTCTGTTGTCTCTAGAGAGGTCAAAGGCTGTTCGGCGGATGTGTCGCGAGAGAGGTGTGTTTTGGCATCGCCCTGATGGGCTGTGTTTTCTCTGTCGGCTGTACGCCGGGAAAAAAGTGATCTCAGTCGTTTTTGGGGAAAGTGATAGTCGTCTAGACCTATCGTGTATGCTTTACCCCAGTGTTCATTCTTATTGCCAAGGAATGGCAAAATCATATTTCTGAAAACCAAGGGAATAAAGATACTCTTTTGAAATCTCGTACGAAGCCACCGTTTTTCGATAGGGATGATTTGTACGTCTGAGAGGATACATCTAACTAGATGAAAAAAACGATTCTGATTCCTAGCAGCACTATATCCTGTAGAATGCAGTCATTTGTTCATGATCAAATCTACAGAGCAATGAAATGTTTAATGAATGACTAACTTTAGGACAGATTCATTATCTGTATCCAAACGTGAGTGACAGCTCACGAGTGAAGCCATCTTGGAACCAAACATGTAGTGACTTTCAAGAAGAGAAAAGGGATGCCCGTATTATCGCTTGATTAGTCCAGAGATCACTGCTACACATGAGAACCCATTGCTAGCGGTTCAATATAATTATATGGAAAAAATCTGTGCTGGACATTATGTTAAGGAATCTTCGCTAGACGAGATTAGGTCTAGAAGCCATCTTGGATATTGTTTATAATCTGACGTGCTTTGTCAGTAAACTCAGTTGATATATATATATATATGGGCAATACTGAGTGCTTGGCTACTGACAGTCCATTATACTATTATTCTACATGAGTGCCCATGTAACATAACATTGCAAGACCATTTATCCACTGTACCATGATGTATTATGCCAACCTGTGATTTGTCACTATCTGTGCTGTCGAGTGTGTACGTCCAATTAAACTTTAGTAAAGGTACACAGTCGTTGGTGTCGATGACTTCCAGCCATACATGAGTGTACACTCCATCTATGTCTACACACCACTGCGTAGGTCAAGTTGACATTCCATACTCGAACCACGAGCAACACAACAACACAGTATTTAACTCTGGTGATGTTCGAGCGAGCTTCAGATTTCTCAGCATGTCTCTTGCTCAGGGCAAGGGTCTTGTATTAAGAGTTTATCAACTGATGATGATGATGTCTACTTCCATCCACTTATATTTATCATTTGGTGGACATCATTAATAAAAAAAAGATCCTTATCAGTCATGATTCATTTTACCACACAAATCCAGTGACGTCGACATGACAGGACAGGAATGAAATGACTAAAGGAGAATTAGTGACGTCATGAGAACATCCAACAGAAACATTACAACATAATTGTTTCCTGTCACGTTTTGTCCGATTACGTGATGTTAAATAATACTGTTGCGAAGAGAAGCAGAAGATGTGGAAATGTACCGAAATATATGAATACTAGCAATAACCCGTCAATAATGACGGAAGTAAATCAAAAACTGTAATATATTTTTACAATATTTTTTTAATTCAATATAAAAGTTATTTGATGACAACATTTTTTTGAGAAAGTGCGTGAATTTGTTTCAAAGAATGTTCCCTGATAAAAAGTGTTATAACAAAAACTTTCAAGTTTTCATGATTTGTTCCTCAGGTGAGGGCGACATAGAGCTGGCCGTGTCCGAAAACAGTTCAGGAAGGAAAACTCCTACGTGATCAAAAGATTGTCCTTGAGCCTTATTGATCGTCATTGCAAATGCTAAAATCACTGGGAATTGACGACGTCGCATCCTAAATAGCAAAGTGCGCTCGCTCGGTTCTAAGTCAATGCGAGGAATTAAGACTCGTTCTCCCTTATTTCTGCCAGTGATAATTTCTGCATCAATGGAATTCCGATGCAAGACTTTTATGACCAAACGCGTGCCATTCAATAGTCCGTTTTTTTTTTTTTTTTGCGTTGAGATTTCTCAATAGCATGATACATACAGCAACCTTTAATTTCAGCAAATGCGGTTGCATTCCTGATGGGCACTGCTCGTTAAGGAACTCGGTTGGGAAATTAACTTCGCCGTTGGGATCATCGGAATTCATGTTATCTTTGCTCCAATAAACCGTTTCATTTCCAGCGAGTAACTCCAGTAATAAGTCTGCAATACTTTAAATTAAAATTTTGTCTTGAAGAAACAATGAAAAAATTACATTTTAAGGTTATTTTTAACAAAATGATGAGTTAAATCCGTTTCCGGAATGAAACTGGGTTCTACAATCAAAAACTTACATTTTATTCATATATCACTGTCACTCACTTTATGTTGCACAATTCACCGACTCTTCTTCGTTGAGTGTTACTATTTTCGGGAGAGTACATATAAGGGAAACAATACAATTAATGTCTAACTTTAAACCACAGTTGCATCCCTTAGATGTGACCGACGTACAAACGGCGATAATTATATATGAAAATAAATATGGGTGTGCAGCAGGCCCAACGAAGACAATTCTCATTTTGTACTAAGCTATCTATCAAGGCGGAAAACAGGTTATATAAGGATTGTACACGTTTATCAAGGCCGAAAACGGGTTATGTAGGGATAGTACACGACTCTGAAGCCCCCGGTATCAAGAGAAAGAATATCTGAAAAGGTACAATACTACGTATTAGAGATGGGCAAATCGACACACTCCGCTGTATCGAGACATTCTGGCGTGCTGTCTGCTTGGACTGGCGTGTGTGAAAATCTATGGCGTTTCGTGTGACCACAATTCAATATTTTTACACAAGTCTTCATTATGATGAAATAAAACCGAGATATGATGATAGCTGCAGTATATGTGAAAAAAAAACAACAATAATAATAACAGTAATAATAACACATGATATCAAACTAGAGTAAGCTAGTTTTGGTAGACAATGATTCAAATCCACACCGAGTACACAGATATCAGCAGAGCTAATAAAGTGTCCATTACATTTATACGAACACACGGACACTTTCAACTTTAACATAGTGCCTAAAACATTGACAACTGCAGCACTGACACAATTTCCGGTGTCTATAACTTCTCAGCAAAAATAATATCACTTGTAAAATCAAGTCATCATAACACATCCCTGAAAAATATTACATATACTGTTCAAAAAAAGAAACGCAACTTTTTTGGTGTTACTTTTATAAAAGATATTCGCTCATTGGACATCAGTCAACCTATCGACTGTGTCCACCTGGTCATTAACTTCTCGTGGTTACCTGAATTGTACTCACCTCATGATTCGTGAGGTCATGAAAGATGTCAAGGTCAAAACAATATTTTTGACAATAACTCGTGACAGGTTCACGAGAATCCCGTGAAACTTACTAAACACAAAACTCTC
The DNA here is from genome assembly GCA_024509875.1 of Oreohelix idahoensis. Classification (NCBI taxonomy): domain Eukaryota; kingdom Metazoa; phylum Mollusca; class Gastropoda; order Stylommatophora; family Oreohelicidae; genus Oreohelix; species Oreohelix idahoensis. The sequence continues at coordinate 174,624 of JAMPIV010017363.1, forward strand.
TGACCATATTATTCAATGCCTATAAAAGATTGACGCTCCTCGAATAAATTCAGTTGAAAATTCAATGCGCAAGTATGGCTAATCTCACTACAGAACAACGACTCATCATCATTGGACGTTTACAGACTGGACAGTCACAAAGTGTAGTGGCCAGACAATTTAATGTGGTTAAAAGCACCATTAGTCGCCTTTGGAGGCGATTTCAAGAAACTGGCTCAGTGGCAGACCGGCCGCGCAGTGGAAGACCCAGAGTCACAACTCCTGCCGAAGACCGCTTCATACGGCTGCGTCACCTCAGGAATCGACTTGCATCTGCGTCCTCCACAGTCCAGTCAATGTCAGCAGCTCGTCGAATTTCAGATCAAACGGTCAGGAACCGGCTGCACGACTCTGGTCTTTGGGCTAGAAGACCCTAAGAGGTCATATTCTTACGGACCGGCATCGCCAGAACCGACAGCAGTGGGCGAACCAGTATCGTCAATGGACAGTTGGGAATGACTGAAGACGGGTTTGGTTTAGTGATGAATCATTTTTTGTGCTCCAGCGACACGATAGACGGAGAAGAGTTTACTGCAGAGTCCATGAGCGCTACGCCAAGAACAACGTTGATGAGGCTCCTCCACATGGTGGTGGAGGTGTACTGATGTGGGGGGCGAACAACTTCATAGGAAGAAGGGACCTGGTGCAAATTGAAGGACGCCTGAATGCCCAACGATACGTCGCTGAAATTCTTCGTCCTCACGTCCTTTCACTTCTGGCTTGCACGAGGGTCGATTTTTCAGCAGGATAACGCTCGACCTCATGTGGCACAACTCAACACCAAGTTCCTTGCTGACAACAACGTCCAGAGCATTCCGTGGCCAGCCATGTCATCAGACATGAACTCCATAGAACACTTATGGGATGAACTCGACAGACGACTCCGCCAGCGAGACGTGGCTCCAGCCAATCTTCGAAAGTTGTCTCTTGCACTGCGGGAAGAGTGGACAGCCATCCCACAACAACAGATCCAATGGCTAATCGGATCCATGTCAAGGAGATGTCGTTCTCTGATAGAGGCCAGAGGAGGCCATACACCTTACTGAAACGGAGGCCTCAGTCACAAAGAATAAAAGTCCAAACCAAATTTAATGAACATCATTTCATTGTTAAAGTCTGAAAGTTTCTTCATGCCAAGATTGAAACATTAATTCCGTAAAATAAAATTTTAGTACAAGTTTGAAATTTAGTGTCCATTACCACTGCAATATTGTTGCGTTTCTTTTTTTGAACAGTATATTTAATATTCCATACTATCTATGAACGACTAATGTCCTGGACGCTTGACTCAAATTTTACAAAGGCCCACGGAAGGTGAGACAGTGTGCCTCTTTGCAAAACAGCGAGGCAGACAGGAATTGAAACTGTTTCGAAACAAGAAGCAGGCTGTGTTTCGGAGCTTTCGGACTCAGCGCTGTTTCGAAGCATTGTTTCGACACACACACATACAGTAGCCATCTCTACTAAGTATTATACACAACAGTAGAAGCATAAGATTAACAAGAGCAGATGTATTCGCGAAAGCTTAAAGAATAATGTCTTTGAAATCTGGTGGCGTCACGCTCCAGTCTACCCATTTGTAAATGGGTACTTGACTCTGCTCTTGAGTTAGGAACGGTTAAGACAGCGAGGAAGAGAGCTGGTCACCTCCATCTCATAACAAAGCTGGGCCTAGTATGGTGAAGTATCTAACACTTCACTCCCCTAAGGTAGTACGTCAGACTAACTTTTACCTGTAGACAAAACGAGACCTCACAGAGTTGCAAAACACTATTCATTCAATGTCTTCTTCTTCAAGTCGCATGCCAGTTGGCGTAGATGATCATGTTTCTCCATAGCCATCTGTTCCCAGTGCTGTGTTAACAAAGTTTACCAAGAATCACACAGCCCCTAAAATAGGGGTGGCAAACCTATGGCATGCGTACGTAAGGTGGCACGCGAAAAATATGTTTTTGGCACGCAGCATGTAGTGCCGCCCAATGATTCTTTATGAGTAATAATTACCATTACTGCAAATGAAGCAGCGGATGAATCTTTATCAACCTGAAGCAGTGTGGTATTAACAAGAGACGTCTTAAGACCACCCTGGCCTCAGCTAGGCGGTTGCGAGAACAACGTGACATCAGATGATACGGTTTGAAATCCTCGAAGACCCGGTATACACCTCAGTATTTATTATTATTATTATTACTATTAATACGTATTTCTGGACCAGCTAGTTAATAAAGAACTAACTAGAAAATGTTGGGGAAAAACGGGTTAGTGGCTGGACTGGTGCAGACAATTTCAGAAAATGAGGTTATAAAACAGTAGACTTAATGAAATAAGTATATGAGGAGAACTGCCGTAAGACGGGGGTAAAAACAGTGGAAAGAAGAAAAAAAACAAAAAACACACACACAAATGATAATACGTCTTACAAGGAGAACGGACAAGAAAAACCTACGTTGCGGCCACAAGGCCTTCGTCAGGGACAGACAAACAAGAGACAGGAGGGAAAGAAAATTAAGTAGAGAACATGAAACTATAAAAATAAGAGAAAAACAACTCCCTTATGTCCAGTCACATGGTGAAGCAAGATGGCTGCCACTAAACCGGTTTAGTTTGTTTGTCTGTGTCGTGAGAAATTCTAATCCACATATATAAATTAAAACGTAAATGTAAAGCCTAACGAATTACTTCAATAACAGGAAAGAGAAAAGGTAAAAAAAGAACAGTGCTGTCACAATGACTGTACTCGAAATCCCCCTTGTTTTCTACTTCGTCTGCAAATTGTAACGCTTTCACGTTGATAGTAAAAGCCTACTGTATCACTACACGCTTTCTTCAATGAAACGTGTACTGCCTTTCTAAGAAAAACCTTGAGATACGCAAGCTGATCAATGACCTAGATTTAATATTTCATTCATTCCATTTTATACACGGCGTAACTAAAAGACAGATGAAAGTAGGAGAGAGAGAGGGACGACTGAAGGCAGGAAGCATGCAACACTACACGCGTCGCGCGATTAATAGTAACGCCAAGGTTTAAAAACATGAAAAATGCTTATTAGGAAATATGAAATTCTACTGAATTACATCTAAGCTCCTGAAAGTACAGAAGACACCCTATGACAAAGAAGTGAACGCGTGGTAAAAAACAAATATACGACTATCTTTGGACAACACACATATTTTGAACGCCACCATGTAGCTCGCTTTAACTTATATATTATTGTACGGCAGGACTTGCTAGCCAAGAATATATTATGTGTTACGCCTTTAGTCTGTTAATAAAATAATTATGGCCAAAATACAATAGTGGGGGTGCCTGACAGCATGAAATCATTTCTGCTCATAAAATTTTTTTTATAACGTGTTTGAAAAACATTACGTTACGGAAATAGCCTACCATGTTAACTCCTATTTGATTGGCGGGAATGAGATGTAAGACTAAACACGATTAGTTGGACTGCAAATACTAGTTTTTTGTTGTTATGGGAAACGAATAGAAGGGGTACTTTTTTGAAAAGATGTGTAGACATGGCATGATTGGTTAGATCTGCCAATCTAGTCAGTTCAGAGCGTCTGTTCCTTGCCACATCTTGTAATAAACCTACTAAGAACAGTGCGTTGAGCACCAGTGCATATTTTTTTTCTAAAATAAAAGCCTGGGACACGAGGCAGATCGGAATTTGTGCCTATTCATTGCCAGTCAACGAAACTGTTTATTATTTCCATTGAATTGTGGGACGGTGGTCAAAAGTCATTGAGGCAGTATTTGGCCTGAGTTACTGAATCCTGAGGCTGACAGCATACTACTGGGTCCAGATAGCGACCAGTGAGGTGGCTCCAGAACTCATTGAAGTAATCGAGCAGAGGAGTCCTTTACTGCAGTCATCACGAAAGTTAAGAAAGTGTGGCCATGGAGCTCAACATTATGTGCCCCCCCCCCCCTCCCCTCTAAAATTGACAGTAAATAAAGAGGGAATATAAACTGTTTAAATTGACAGGAACTGTGAACTTTTCCCAATGATAAGACACTTGAAGTCATGATGACAAACAACACTCTAGCTTGAAAAACAAAACCAGTATTAACTCATATTACTACTTCACACTTACACACATAAGATAAGAATAATAAAATATGTCAATAACAAGATTAAATTGATAAACTGTGTACATACTACTTGTAAGAATATTGATTGTGATTCCTGGTTCACTGTGTAGTTGAATCAGGATATCTCTATGTAAAGAAATTAATACATATATATATATATATATATATATATATATATATATATATATATATATATATATATATATTTGACTTTTCAAACTGACTCTTTTAAGATAGTCTTATAGAGTGTTACTTGTGTGTGAGTGTCACAGTGTTGTAAAGTACTGTGAAATAAATTAAATTGTTTATCTGTCTGTTGTTGTTGTGACTTACACTTCATCATTTTCATAACCCTAGACATTCAACGTAGTCATCACAATATTTCAGAATAGGTCTGACTGAGATATATATATATATATGTGGTAGCAAGTAAGGTTATCTGTAATACTCCACATTATTAGATACAGATACCTTCACAGCTGATCTCAGTCAGTACACTAGTCCCCTATAAATATTTATAACATCCCATTTTACCACAGTCTGTCCCTGACGAAGGCCTTGTGGCCGCAACGTAGGTTTTTCTTGTCCTTTCTCCTTGTAAGACGTATTACCATTTGTGTGTGTGGTTTTTTTTTCTTCATTCCACTAGACTTAATAAAGAAATTAGTGTTGCATGCGTAGCTCCGAAAACTACAAAATACATATAAAATATCTGTCGTCATTGGTGTCACATCAAGTGGCTCCCTGACGGTAAACTTTTCTTTGATTTCTTTGTTGTTGTATGTTTTATATTCATAATACAAGCCAAAGTTTATCATTTTATGTTCACATTTCTTGTGTTGCTTATAAGGTACAATACCATTTATAAATGATGTTATGTTTCAGCTGTCTTTATAAAAACTCTGATATAAAAAATTTTATGAACAGGTTTTCTTGAATGCAATCACTCATTTTAATCTGTCTTTGTTATAATTGTGTTAATAGTAAAACAATGAATACACGTAATTAAGCAAGATGGCTCCTCCTGTGTCCTGAAGATCAATTATTATTACTGCCAAGTCATTACTTGTACTTTCTGCGAATTACTAGTTATAAATAACAAGTAGTTCCTACAGCTGTCCCTTTATAACAATTCAGAAGACTGAAAACTCAGCAGCAACCACATGTTCGAAGAAATGCTTACGGTTGCCTAAACATAATTCTTCTAAGAATGCTTTCACGCATTTGGTGTTTTTTTTTTTTTCTCCATTAAAAAAAAAGGTAAAATACAAATATAATAATTATAAATGATAATCTGCGGCTCAAAACTCCCATGGACACCCGAAATAACTTTTTAGAAGATGATCACCAATTTTGGCAGACGCCACCCCTGCCCTAAAATAACGGATACGTACCACTCCTTCCGTTGAAAAGGGGGGAGACAAATCCAATGAAATCTAACGTCAAGATCGCATTAAATGACTTTTTTTTCCTATGCCATTAGAATAATCTCCCAGTTGTCTACTCCAGGAATAGCATTATTCTTGGAATCAGATTAGACTCAACCGTTAGAGAGTCTGCTGACGATGTGAAACACACTTCCAGTGTAAAAGATTTATTACTGGGGCCGCATTCAGGAGATGCCATTCTAAAATTATCAACATGAATAACCACAATATGGATACGCAAATAAATGTTTATTCAGGTCGAGGTCAAAAGCTGACAGAATCAATGTGGAAGGAAGAATTTTAAAAAACTCAACAGCAACCACATGTTCGAAGAAATGCTTACGGCGCAAATAAATTTATGTGCATGGACGTAATATGGTAAACAACCTCCATAAGATGGGCGACGTCGCCTACCAAGGAAGAGGTAATGAAGTCATAAGCTCGGGCGTTGGCGTAGCTGGCGAGTCTTTTTTGGGGGGCTTTATGCTAGCAGATAGATAATGTTGGTCCTTTTCAGGACTTAGTATCTATCAACACTGACGCGCCTCGCCAGAAGAAGGAAAAAACCGGGACCCCCCCAAAAAATAAAGGTAATGAAGAGAATATTTGACGCCTCTAATGCAACATTAATCAAGTGATGGTACATGGATCACTAATATAGGAATACGGGTGGAATCTGTTTTAATGACATTTTAACTGTGATATTTTGCAGCATACTGAAATGGCCCCGAGTAGCTCCCGGGGTCTCTTATGGAACAAACAAAAATACTACTCCTCCTTCAGGCATGTCGTACAAGGCGACTAATATGTGGTTGTGCATGAGGCCGACAACTTCATCGTGCACAACAAATGACTCCAGAAACCACCGCTGTAAGAACATGTGAATGCTTTGTGCCGACTTCCTACTAACAAAAAATAGAGAAAGGGGGGGAGAGAGACTGGAGAGATTGCTCTATGCTCCATAGGGAGCGAAAAGGACAATTATGATGATGGTGATGATGATGGTGATGGTGATGATGATACTGAAATAAAGGCAACCATCCTTAAGCTGTGGATCAGAAGAATTTTTCTTGAAGCAACAGAAAAGCTGTGCTCTTAAAATCCATGCCCACATGACAGACAGCAAGGAAGGGGGTATGTTGGAATGGACAGAAATTCTCTTCCGTGCTGAGCTGTTTCAGTTGACTTTTAAAATCATTTTCATCATCATGACTGGCTTTAAACGGCTTTCAAATCTCAAAACAAAAAGAAAAACTTCTATCACTACAATTATCAGTATGGGCTGATTCGTGTAAATCTATTGTTTGTGTTTAGTGATTGGTTTAATCGTCCCGTTTGCATATACTGGTAGTTGTAGACTACGGTTCTCTATTTAGTGATACGTTTAGATGTCCGTATTTAGTGATACGTTTAGATGTCTTGTCCGTTTTAGTGATACGTTTAGACGTTTTGCCTGTATTTAGTGATACGTGTGGATGTCATGTTTGTATTTGATTGTGAGTGCCAACATTTTGTTTGTACTTAGTGGTGCGTGTAGACATTATGTTTGTAATTAGGTGATACGTGAAGACATCCTGTTTGTACTTAGATGTAGTGTTATGATTAAAATTCATAACAATTATGTCGATATAATAGGCAGCCCAACAGGGCTCCTTTTTTGTTTATTTTATACGGAGTCACTTATTAATAAAGGAAGTGACGTCATGTCGATATGGTTTACTGGCAGACGTGAACAATTTGAAGCAGAAGTGAGGTGATCGTCTGCAGGGGAGATGCGGCTTGTGTTTGGAAGTGAGCGGACGTATGTGTTTTGAGCTCCTGCAGTATTCTGTGTTTTTCCTGAATTATTCCATCACCAGGACATCAATATACTTAGTTGAGGTGTCCCTGGCTTATTCTAGTAAGGAAATGTGTGCCTGTTCATAAAGATGTGCAAAGGACTATATTACATAAAGTTTGAATGATTGCCAATGACCAGCGTTTGATAGGGAACGGACTGGACTACTATATATTACTGCATTTGCCTTTGGGCCTATATATCTATTACCATGGAGCTTTTTGTCAAGTCGATTAAAATGCATATTTGTAAAATCGTGAAGGAGATGTTTGTCCGCTCAGTGCAGTTATGCTGATTTCGTGTTGTGTGACTGCCCCTAGAGTCTACTGGTAGAGGTGTCCTGTGTGTATTTAATTTTTCGTGTAGACGCCCTGTTTGCATTTAGTAGGTCGTGTGGTTGTGTCTGTATTTACTGATACGCGTAGATGTCATGTTTGTATTTAGTGGTACGTGTAGATGTCATGTTTGTATTTAGTGGTACGTGTGGATGTCTATTTGTATTTACTGATACGTGTAGATGTCATGTTTGTATTTCGTGGTACGTGTGGATGTCATATTTGTATTTAGTGGTACGTGTAGATGTCATGTTTGTATTTAGTGGTACGTGTGGATGGCTATTTGTATTTACTGATACGTGAAGATTTCATGTTTGTATTTAGTGGTACGTGTGGATGTCATATTTGTATTTACTGATACGTGTAGATGTCATGTATGTATTTAGTGGTACGTGTAAACGTCCTTGTATGTATTTAGACCTCAGCGAGGATACAGATTTTGAAGCTAAGTAAGTGTCTGAGGCGGCTTTTCTCAGTCTTTGACCAAGGCGGAACCCCTCAAATAATTTCCCAAACGCAGCGGCAACCTTACTATACAATTCTATTACCGTTAAAATATGGCCAAGAATATATCTATATGTAATAAGAAATCTAGTCATATTTATCTGAATCCTGTCATTGTTAAGGGCAAGGAAGAAATAACACTGACAAACAACATTTTTCTTTCTTATATAAGAATAAGTGTTCTTAGGTCAGTTTCTTGCGCTGATTTCAAATTTGAAATCCGTTTATCTCTATCATGTCGGGTTCTTAAGATATTTGTGAATAAATATATTTTTGGGAAACCGTTATTTGCTCCGTTTCATTTTTACTATATAACTTTATAAAAATTAATAAAATGCAAAATAATTCTACATTTTATACTGCTAAAAGATGCATGACATATGTTACGTTATATTTCAAATAGTTACTGTATTTTGAAATAATTCTGAGTGAAATATGGCTTCTAGAAGTTGTAGAAATTCGGCTGATCTATTCTGTTACGTGTGTGGATATTTTACCGATGTGTTCACCAGAAAAACTTTACACCATTGCTAAAGAAAGCATATGAACTTTATTTCGATTCGAAAGTTGATGATGCAAATAAATCTTGGAAGCCAAATGCAGTTTGTTCGACTTGTGCAAATACATTGGCAGGTTGGTTACGAAAATCGCAGAAGCATAAGTCGATGCCTTTTGGAGTGCCAGTAATATGGCGTGAACCGACAAATCACGCTACTGATTGTTACTTCTGCTTGAAAAATATCTATGGTTTCACTTTTGAAACTAGAAAGTCTGTGGTTTATCCAAATATTGAATCGGTTTCGAAACCAGTGCCTCATGATCCAATCACGTGTCCGATCCCAGTTCCACCAGAACAATATCCGTTGGACATGAATGAACCATCAGAAAGTGATAGTTTACCTGCGTTAGAAACTAATTCTGACTCGGATTATATACCGGTGAATGATGGTGTTCACTTAATTAACCATTCAGAACTTTCAGATCTAATACGTGATCTCGCTCTCACCAAAGGACAAGCGGAATTACTCGGTTCGCGACTCAAAGAATGGAATCTTTTAGCGCCCAATACTCCGATATCTAAATTTTGTCATAGACACAGAGAACTTGTTCAATACTTTGAGATGGATGATGACATTTGCTATTGCAAAGATGTAAAAGGTCTAATGGTGCACCTCGGTCATGAGCACATAGTCAACGAATGGCGACTTTTCATCGACTCTTCCAAGACTAGTCTAAAAGCCGTGTTATTGCATAATGGAAATTTATTTTCATCAATTCCAGTCACCTACTCTGTTCATATGAAAGAAACTTATGACAATATGGCTATACTTTTGGCAAAAATAAAGTACAATGACTACCAATGGCGGATTTGTGGAGACCTAAAGGTCATTGCAATTCTCACGGGCATGCAGACTGGGTATACTAAATTTTGTTGCTTCCGATTTGAATGGGACAGCCGCAACAGACAGGAACATTATGCAAGAAAGGTGTGGCCTATCCGGGATCGTATGCAGCTCGGGCATAAAAATGTAATACACGAGCCATTAGTTAACAAAGACAACATCTTTTTACCACCGTTACATATAAAGTTGGGGCTCATGAAGAATTTCGTAAAAGCGTTAGATAAAACGAGCAAAGCTTTCACTTATCTTCGAGAAAAGTTTCCGCAAATTAGCGATGAAAAGATAAATGTATCTTTGTAGGACCTCAGATTAGGAAAGTTATTGCAGACAAACAATTCGAGAACTTGTTACATGGTAGTGAACTTCGCGCATGGATGGCATTCAAATCGATCGTCGATAACTTTCTGGGAAATAACAAATATGTCGACTATGTGAATATTGTTAAGCAGTGCATAGATGCATACAGAATTATGGGGCTGTAACATGTCCCTCAAAATCCATTTGCTCGATTTGCATCTTGACTTTTTTCCTGACAACCTTGGCGAAGTCAGCGATGAACATGGAGAACGATTCCATCATGATTTCGCCGTAATGGAGTCACGTTATCAAGGACGGTGGAGTGTGACCAGGCTTGCCGATTATTGTTAGATGCTTCATCGCGATGTACCACATGCCATTCACCGACGAAAGTCGACTGCAAAGAAATTCAAGCCTACATAACTGTTATACTTCTTGTACAAATGATGTTGTAATACTGTATGCGTTGTTAAAAAACTTCAATTGCGTATTTCTAGAGATCCCGACCTGATAGAGAAAAACGGTTTGCAGATTTAAAAACAGGGCATTAAAATTGACCAGAAAAACATAGAAATGTTAGAGAAAGAAAAAAAAATTTTTTTTTTTTGTTAGCCAGTGTAATCGATCTGAAAATCAGTCTGAGAAATTTCCTGTCAAATCGAATTTCCTTTACGGTACACAGGCTTTCACCATATGGGGAGAAAAGAAAATTAAAATATTTATGATGAAAAGAAAATGTTGTGTTATAGAACATAAGACCAGGAAGATCACCCCGTCTTCCCCCCCCCCCCCCGTGATTGTACATGACTTGATAGTATTAATGTAAAATGTTTCCTGGATAAAAAAAAAAATAACGAGTGTTCCCACTGTCTTGATTTGGGTAACATTTCGTAACGAAAAGGGGACGTATGTTAAAATAACTTGAAAAAAAAAAAAAAAAATACAGATAACATAAAAATGCTCACTCAACTTTTCTTATTCCATCCGTATGAACTGTTTATCTGTCGTTAATGAGGTGGTTCTAGGAAAGGGCTAAGTACAGAACCGGAGGTGTAATTTGAAGCGAAAGCTCGACGCCTCCAACTTCCCTCCAATTCAGTAGGAACCCAACTATTATTCTTAGACATACTTTTATGTTGGTCAGAGAGCTCTTTCTAGGAAAGGAATTTATTCTCTGGCAAATGGGATCTTTCCTGTCAAAGGAAACGATCAAGTTAACGAAAATAGGAATTAAAAGTGTTTCTAAGCTACAGGACAGAGAGCAGCATTTGTTTCGGGAACAAAATAGCTTACGTCAGGGAAAATATAACAGTATTGACAAGAAAGTAAGAATTAATTTAATTTTTTTTAAACAATAAGAATCATTCAGGAAGATCGCAGCAATGGGTATCATCATGCTCATCCCCCTTCAGCTTCTATGGAGCATAGGGTTTCAACAAACGTATGGCTAGTCGTTCAGTCCCGTGCCATCAGCTCAACGTTTTTTTCATGTCTTCTCTATCTTCTTAATCTTAATGTATGTCCCCAGTTCTCTCATTCATGTGTTCTTTGGTCTTCCTCTACCTCTCTTACCCTGGAATTCCAAAATAAGGACTGTCTTGTGATGCTATCAACAAGTTTCCTTTATCTATGCCAAATCCATAGCCATCGTCTTCTTCTCGTTTCTTGTTCCGTTGGTAACGGCCATCAATTCCATGTTGCTGACCTTATTAAAACATTTTCATAACCTAATACTCCATCACCAAGAAGAACAATGGTAACAAGAAGCACCCCTGTCGAACTCCAGTTGTCGTCTCAAATCGTTCTATAAGTTGTTCATGAAGAATTCTGCATGTCATTTCTTCATATGTTTTCTTTATTAAGTTAATTATCTTCAGGTGCACTGCACAATGCCTCATCAGTTTCCATTCTCTGTCAAAATGTCAAATTCCTGTTAATAGTCCACAAATCTAATGTAAAGAGGTGAGCTCAGTTCTAAACTGTGTGAGGACTATTATTCGCAATGTGGATATCTGGTCTGTACCTTATGTGTTTATTACCATTTAGGGGTCGTGGTAGTTTTAAAATTTTTATTCACTGTTATGTATTTAGTACGCATTTCCCTTCTTTTCTGATTTCTTGCGTTTGTCCGTGACGAATGTCCTTTGTCCTAATATAAACGCATTTTCACTTTCATATTTCGTTTACTGTGATGTTTAAAGTAAAGAAGAAAGTTTGGAAATGTCTCACAAAATATTTTTACGGCGGTTACTTTTGTCGATGAGACACGTTCGTATCAATGAAGTGGGAACAGACAACATGTCGTTTGTAAGCAAACTTCCGCAATATGGGAGAGCACTACTGTTACGTTTGCTCAGCACTTTTCAAGAGGAGTTGTTCTCTCTTGACGAGACAGCAACTTTGGGAGACTTAATTGATTTATTCGTCGACGACTCGTAGAGTGTGGTATTGAGCAAATATGAGCGTTTGTGCCGGAAAATGCCGGGACAACATAGGAAGTGAGGTAGACTGGAAGTGAGGGCGGGATAAGCAAAGAGAGAGAGAGAGAGACAGAGAGAGAGAGAGAGAGAGAGAGAGAGAGAGAGAGGGGAGAGAGGGGGGAGAGAGAGAATTTTTCAATCATGTTAGCAGACATATACTATTGTTCCTTTTCGGGACTTAAGTATCTGACGCTGTACTCCAGTTAACAGTGTTTACCTGTTTTTGAATGGCAAATTATGCTCTGATATAACCAAGGGACAAATCTAGGTTGGAAGCAGAGTGCCTCGCAGCAAGAAGGCAAAACCAGCAAAGAAGAGAGAAAGAGAGAAAGAGAGAGATAATGGACAAACAAACGAACGAACTTTGTTTTCAAAGGTTGCGAATTTGGCATACAGGCAGGTAAAACATTCTGCTTTTCCTTTCTCTGATCTTTTATTTTGAATCCATTTATTCTCACATTAGCGAGAGAGAGGGAGAGAGAGAGAGAGACAGAGAGAGACAGACAGACAGAAAAATAGAGAGAATAGAAATCATGTCCGCTGGTGGTGAAAAGAAGGGCAGAAAATAGAGGAGACGGATAGTTAGCTGTGTGTATAAAGAAGATATATAAGGCAATTAAGTGAGGGACTGAGTGAGTGAATGAATGAGTGTTTGAGTGAGTGATGCTTGCGTATGAAAAAAGTGTGAATGAATAGCTTTACAATCGTTGAGTGAGTTGGACTGAGTGAATATGTGTTCGCGTCAATGGTGCATGCATAAGTGAAAGAGTGAGGCTCGGAGGTGGATGACTGAGGGATTGATTGTATGAGTGAGGAAAAATGTTTATGAATCAGTGAGTGAGTGAGTGAGTGAGTGAGTTACAGTTGGTGAGTAAATAATGAGTAAGTGATAGTGAATGAGAGATCGCATGTGTGACTGAATGCGGGAGTGAGAATTAATATGAAAAGTTAGTGAGTGTGAGTGAGTATGTGAGTCAGGGAGTGAGTGCGTACGTGAGAATGAGTGAATGATAGTGGTTAACTGATTCAGTGAATGAGTGAGTGAGTCAATGAGTTTGTCAGACAGAAAATTTAAGTGACTGTGAGTGAGTATGACAGTGCGTGAGTACATGTGAGAGAAAATGGTGAATAGTCCAACGACTGTGTGAGTGAGTGAGTGAATGTGTAAGTGTGAGTGAATGCATGAGTGGGCGTAAAGTGGCAGTGTGTGTGTGTGTATAATTGTTTGAGTCAGGGAATGAGAGAGTGTGTGTGTATGAGAGTGATAAACTGAATCCGCGATTTCTTGAGTAAATGCGTGAGTGGCCAGTGAGCAGAGCGAATGATCATGCATGTGAGAACGATGAGTGAGTGAGAGGGCGGTAAGGGTGTATGTGTGAAAATGGCTGAGTCTGTAATTAAAGAATCAAATAAACTGAACAGGTTTAATTCAACAAAAAACCAAGCCCACGCACACGGAAAACATGCAATGTATTTCTAAGCTGCCAAGAAGCAACCACCGCACTGGTCATGTACAGACAAAACACTGACACTTTTACTTGTGACATTTCACTTGTCGCTGTCTCCATGTGATGAGGAGGGGGCCACTAAACTTTAACATATATATAGAGGGTGATCGAGAAGTCACTCCCTATGTTTAAACTGTTATATCCACATTGGTACATGTTGGATATTATATGAAACCAACTTTCAAAACAATCAGCAATAACTTCCGTATGACTAATAAGTTTTACTTTACTGTTTATTTCCAGAAACAAAATAAAATAAAATCTGACGTGGCCAGTGCAAGAGATAGCAAACATTGTTGCCTGGTATGAGGTCATGTGTTGAACAGGCCGGATCTCACGTTCAGCTGTGATGATAATGTGACATAGTATTTTTATGTAACAGAATAGTTAGTTAATTCTCTTTATTTCGACATTTCATAAAAATTCCCAGGATAAGAGAGAAGTAATAACAATTTACAGATAGGGAGTGCCATGACAATCACCCTGCAGAGTTCCGCTAGAGATACTTGACGTAACCAGATGCTCACAGATAAATCGTAGCAGGTTACCGTAAACCAACATGAAGAAATACTAGCCATAAGCACCAGACTAAGCCCCAAAACAGTCATAGTAGGCGATTTTAATTCCCATCATTATGCTTGGGGTGGACAACATGCAGACAATGCAGGAAAACGCCTACTTGACTTTATAGAAAACAATGACCTGCTAATACTAAATGATGGAACTGCAACTAGAATTAATCCACAAGCTAACAGGGCAGACTCAGCAATAGACATAAGTATAGCAACTAACAACCTAGCGAATGTAAATTGGGAAGTGTTACAAGACACAAACTCAGATCATCTGCCCATTGTAATAACCATGCATGAAAACGTCATTCCAAACCCAGAACCAGAGAAACCGACTTTCAACTATAAAAAAGCAAACTGGGAAGCCTTCTAATCAGATCTGGAGGTGATGGAATATAAAGACATGGAAATAGATGATACTGACTTGTGGGCAGAAACACTGACCAATGAAATTCTGAAAATAGCAATAAAATATATACCAAATAAAAATATGCCACAGCACCTAAAACCAATAAATAACATTAACAAGAAAAGAAAAACTCAGTGGAATAAAGAACAAGTTGCCTGGTGGAATAAAAGCTGTGCTGAAATTCATGAGAGAAGAAAAAGGGCATTACAAAAATATAGAAATAACAGAACAGAAGAAAACTGTGATAAGTATAAACATATTAGGAATGAATCTAACAGAATAATATTTAAAGCCAAAGAAACTAACTGGAAGGAGTTTTGTCAGTCACTTAAACCTAGCACTCAAATTAGAGAAGTATGGAAAAAGCTTAAGGCAATCACAGGGAACAATAAGAAAACAATAATGCCAACAATCAAACTACCAAAGAGAGCAGAAACAGATAAAGAAAAAGCTAATGCCCTTGCTGAGTATTTCTATAAAGTCAGTGCAAAAAGTAGTCTTGGACAGGAAGAAAATGAGAGAATGTAGCCGGGGCAGGTGTTCCTTAGGACTGGAACGGCACCATATTACCTTCATGTGGCAGTGCCGGTATATGCAGTATTTTCAGTTTACTTTACAGAGAGCAGATGTTTAACTGGCCTAATCACCAGAGATTTAGATTTCTCTCTTAAATTTGTGTTACCAGGTTCGATTTTCTTCTCTTAGGTGTTGATGTAGCGAATTTAATTGAAATGGATAGATTTCTTATCTAGATCTCAAAACTGTAGTAATTCACCTTTTCAACAGCGTTCGATTTCATGCAAAACTTTTAATATCTTTCAGCATGAAACTTAAAATTTCAACAAAGTCTGGAATTCAGAACATTTTTACAATAATAAGCATATTAAAGTTCTATCATCTCATCAGATGCTTTCATCGATGCAAAAATCCCTTTTTGCATCTTTGTCTCGTAGGCCTACTCAATTGTCAAATATGGCGAACCTTCTCATTCCACCGTGTTCCTTCTTTTAAGTTACAGTCTTATTTTAGGTTCGACGACATTTACCCATCTCCTCAGATTTGTCCTTGATTTCTTTATAATCATAAGCATTCCTTGAGTTAAATGCTTTCCAACACAAGAATATTTTCTACTCTACATGGTTTGAGGTGTAAGACTATTTTTTGCAAATTGACTCAAATCCTCGAACCTAGTTCTGCTGCGACTAGGGTTGGGAGCTCTATTCAAAATACATATTTAACGATTGTCACTACTTACGCCAGTAAGAAATATATATATATAACCACTCAATGTCCTGAAATACACATTTTATAAGAAATGTTGAAGTTTGATTTTCTCAAACTAAGAAATATGTAGAGCTGGACCAGATACGACCTCTTGAGTTGCGCTCTTTCATTCTACTGCCAAATGGCGTCGTTGTTCCACTTTCCCCGGGGTAAATCTGAGCTATCCGATTGGTCAGGGGAAATCACCCAATTATTAGAAATGGCGTGTAGAAGCGACTCTACCCTAAATATGTGACACTATTTATTATTTTCTGTTTCTCATAAAATATAAAATTATGGGGTGGTCTGTGCTTCCTCTGTCTTGTAAGAATATAGTCTGTTTCCAAAGGAACAACTATGTACACGGCCACATATAGATCCCGGGGCTCCGCAAATGTCTATATGAGGTCGTCTGCTATGTAAAAAAAAACTAGTAGTGGACATCAACTTCAAAAAGTGTAACTTATTCATCACATCATAATATTATAGTTTTTTTGGGTACTTTCTTAAGGATTTCATAACTAAGTATGTCTTGCCCTGAGGCAGTATTAGATTTCTCCTTTCTTGCACTAGTTACTTCTTCCTCTGTTATATCAGCATCTAAATAGTTTGTTTCATCTATCTGGTCTGGTAGTTCTTTTGAAAACTGTATCCTAAGTCTTTCTCTTCTTGTGGCCGTGTACATAGTTGTTCCTTTGGAAACAGACTATATTCTTACAAGACAGAGGAAGCACAGACCACCCCATAATTTTATATTTTATGAGAAACAGAAAATAATAAATAGTGTCACATATTTAGGGTAGAGTCGCTTCTACACGCCATTTCTAATAATTGGGTGATTTCCCCTGACCAATCGGATAGCTCAGATTTACCCCGGGGAAAGTGGAACAACGACGCCATTTGGCAGTAGAATGAAAGAGCGCAACTCAAGAGGTCGTATCTGGTCCAGCTCTACATATTTCTTAGTTTGATTTTCTCAAACTAAGAAATATGTAGAGCTGGACCAGATACGACCTCTTGAGTTGCGCTCTTTCATTCTACTGCCAAATGGCGTCGTTGTTCCACTTTCCCCGGGGTAAATCTGAGCTATCCGATTGGTCAGGGGAAATCACCCAATTATTAGAAATGGCGTGTAGAAGCGACTCTACCCTAAATATGTGACACTATTTATTATTTTCTGTTTCTCATAAAATATAAAATTATGGGGTGGTCTGTGCTTCCTCTGTCTTGTAAGAATATAGTCTGTTTCCAAAGGAACAACTATGTACACGGCCACAAGAAGAGAAAGACTTAGGATACAGTTTTCAAAAGAACTACCAGACCAGATAGATGAAACAAACTATTTAGATGCTGATATAACAGAGGAAGAAGTAACTAGTGCAAGAAAGGAGAAATCTAATACTGCCTCAGGGCAAGACATACTTAGTTATGAAATCCTTAAGAAAGTACCCAAAAAAAACTATAAACAAAATAACTTCCCTCTATAACAAAATCTAGAGCTTAGGAAAGATACCAAAAGCATGGAAAGTAGCTATGATAGTACCCATCCTAAAACCCAATAAGGAAGCCCATGATGTAAGTTCATATAGGCCTATCTCCTTAACATCACAACTTGGTAAAATACTGGAAACTGTTGTTAATAAAAGAGTTAAATTCTACCTAGAAAAAAATCAGTTATATAGCCCAAACCAGTCAGGGTTTAGAGCAGACAGAAGTACAGTAGATCAGCTTGTAAGATTAGAACATGATGTAAAGCTAGGGTTCAAGAGGAAAGAGAAAACAGTGGCAGTCTTTCTACATGTAGCCAGAGCATATGATGAATGCTGGAGAGATGGAGCTCTTTACAAAATGAAAAAGGTTGACATTACTGGTAAAACCTATAGGTATCTAGAAAACTTTGTACAGGACAGGTATTTTGCTGTACAGGTGAACAATGATAGGTCAGAAATATATGTTCAACAGAATGGAATTCCTCAGGGATCAGTGATGTCACCCTCAATTTTCACTATAGCTGTAAATGATTTAGCAGATGAATTTAACGACATTAAGAATGCAGTATCACAATTTGCAGATGACTGTGCCATTTAGCGATCTGGAAAAAACTTGGAACATGTCTACCAAAAACTTCAAAAACAAACAGACGAAGTTTCAGAGTGGATGAAAAGTTGGGGCTTCCAAATTAATGTAAACAAAACAGTAGGTATGATATTCAGCAAAGGAAATTTTTAAAAAAATAACAAAATCAATATAACCATTAAAGGACAGAAAATATGTACCTCCTCAACAACAAGATTTCTGGGCATAACTCTAGATAAACAACTAAATTATAATAAACATATAGACAATTTAGTAGAAAGCTGTAGGGGACCCCAAAAAAACTAACCAAGTGTATGGGACGTCCCCTTAAATAAAGATAGATATCCAACAGGGTGGAGAACTATAGAAGATCTAACGCAGTTCAAAGAACTGTCAAACACAATTGAAAATAGTAATAAATATAGAAGCAAAATACCACCCTGGGAACTAAAAACACAAATCATAGACTACTCACGTATTGAAAAGATCAAACAAAACATAGAAATAAGGAAGCCAAAATGATAAGTAGAAAGTTCATAGATCAACTAACAAAACAAAGTCTGGCCGTCTACACTGCTGGATCCAAGGGTGATAGTGGGCAACTAGGTGCAAGAGTTGTAATACCACAATGGGGAATTAAAAAGAGCTACAGTGTAACTGAAGGGGCTTCGATTTTTACCGCAGATATGGTAGCAATTCTAAAAAGCTTAGAAATAACACTGGCTAACAAAAAAAAAATTTTTTTTTTCTTTCTCTAACATTTCTATATTTTTCTGGTCAATTTTAATGCGCTGTTTTTAAATCTGCAAACCGTTTTTCTCTATCAGGTCGGGATCTCTAGAAATACGCAATTGAAGTTTTTTAACAACGCATACAGTATTACAACATCATTCGTACAAGAAGTATAACAGTTATGTAGGCTTGAATTTCTCTGCAGTCGACTTTCGTTGGTGAATGGCATGTGGTACATCGCGATGAAGCATCCAACAATAATCGGCAAGCATGGTCACATTCCACCGTCCTTGATAACGTGACTCCATTACGGCGATATCTTGATGGAATCGTTCTCCATGTTCATCGCTGACTTCGCCAAGGTTGTCAGGGAAAAAGTCAAGATGCGAATCGAGCAAATGGATTTTGAGGGACATGTTACAGCCCATAATTCTGTATGCATCTATGCACTGCTTAACAGTATGCACATAGTCGACAGATTTGTGATTTCCCAGAAAGTTATCGACGATCGATTTGAATGCCATCCATGCGCGAAGTTCACTACCATGTAACAAGTTCTCGAATTGTTTGTCTGCAATAACTTTCCTAATCTGAGGTCCTACAAAGATACCTTCCTTTGTCTTTGCATCGCTAACTTGCGGAAACTTTTCTCGAAGATAAGTGAAAGCTTTGCTCGTTTTTATCTAACGCTTTTACGAAATTCTTCATGAGCCCCAACTTTATATGTAACGGTGTAAAATGATGCTGTCTTTGTTAACTAATGGCTCGTGTATTACATTTTTATGCCCGAGCTGCATACGATCCCTGATAGGCCACACCTTTCTTGCATAATGTTCCTGTCTGTTGCGGCTGTCCCATTCACATAGGAAGCAACAAAATTTAGTATACCCAGTCTGCATGCCCGTGAGAATTGCAATGACCTTTAGGTCTCCACAAATCCGCCATTGGTAGTCATTGTACTTTATTTTTGCCAACAGTATAGCCATATTGTCATAAGTTTCTTTCATATGAACAGAGTAGGCGACTGGAATTGATGAAAATAAATTTCCGTTATGCAATAACACGGCTTTTAGACTAGTCTTGGAAGAGTCGATGAAAAGTCGCCATTCGTTGACTATGTGCTCATGACCGAGCTGCACCATTAGACCGTTTACATCTTTGCAATAGCAAATGTCATCATCTATCTCAAAGTATTGAACAAGTTCTCTGTGTCTATGACGAAATTTAGATATCGGAGTATTGGGCGCTAAAAGATTCCATTCTTTGAGTCGCGAACCGAGTAATTCCGCTTGATAAGAGCGAGATCACGTATTAGATCTGAAAGTTCTGAATGGTTAATTAAGTGAACACCATCATTCACCGGTATATAATCCAAGTCAGAATTAGTTTCAAAAGCACGTAAACTATCAGTTTCTGATGGTTCATTCACGTCTAACGGATATTGTTCTGGTGGAACTGGGATCGGACACGTGATTGGATCATGAGGCACTGGTTTCGAAACCGATTCAATATTCGGATAAACCCCAGACTTTCTAGTTTTAAAAGTGAAACCATGGATATTTGTCAAGCAGAAGTAACAATCAGTAGCATGATTTGTCGGTTCACGCCATATTACTGGCACTCCAAAAGGCATCGACTTATGCTTCGGCGATTTTCGTAACCAACCTGCCAATGTATTTGCACAAGTCGAACAAACTGCATTTGGCTTCCAAGATTTATTTGCATCATCAACTTTCGAATCGAAATAAAGTTCATATGCTTTCTTTAGTAATGGTGTAAAGTTTTTTCTGGTGAACACGATCGGTAAAATATCCGCACACGTAACAGAACAGATCAGCCGAATTTCTACAACTTCTAGAAGCCATATTTCGCTCAGAATTATTTCAAAATACAGTAACTATTTGAAAAATAGCGTAACATATGTCATGCATCTTTTAGCAGTATAAAAAGTAGAATTATTTTGCATTTTATTAATTTTTAATAAGTTATATAGTAAAAATGAAACGGAGCAAATAACGGTTTCCCAAAAATATATTTATTCACAAATTTCACAAATATCTTAAGAACCCGACGTGATAGAGATAAACGGATTTCAGATTTGAAATCAGCGCAAGAAACTGACCTAAGAACACTTATTCTTATATAAGAAAGAAAAATGTTGTTTGTCAGTGTAATCGAAGATAACCCACCAGAAGCTGTTACGATATTTACAGACTCACTATCATCACTACAAGCACTAGAATACCCAGGTAAATGTAGCCGGCCAGACATAAAGGAAGAAATTCTAGCAATTAATACATCACTAGGGAACAGAGGATGTAGTGTGAGGCTAGTGTGGGTTCCAGCACACATAGGTATAGCTGGTATCGAGTTGGCAGACCAGAACGCCAAGAATGGAAGAATAAGTAAAAACAATATAAGAGCAGGACTGGGAAGGCCGGAGATCAAGAGCCAAGTGAAGCTAACTATAAACGAGGAATGGAAGACAACATGGAAGAACAGTAGAAAAGGCAGACACGCGTTCAAACTGCTGAAAGAACCAACAAGGACGTGCCAGGTCAGAGAAGAATTAAAGATACTATCGAACAGAAAACTGTGGCGTCTCCGTCTCGGTGCAGCATACTTTATGATAGAGGAACCACACTGCCAAGAATGTCAGGAAGAAAATGACATAGAACACTACCTGATCCATTGTAAAAAGTACGAACAACAAAGGCTAGAATTAAAAACTTACTATAGAAGTCACAATATAGACATGACAGGTGATAAGGTTTTAAGTATAGATGCCCCAGGAGATGCCCAATCAATAATTAAAAGATATATACATACAACAAGGGAAAACATATAAGGTTAGTACTTCAGAAAAGACATTCAACCAAATAGAAATTAAGCAACAAAAACTAACAAATCATTTAAAAAAAATAAAACCAGCAAAAATTAGCAAACCCATTAACTACTCACGAGACAAGGAAAGGCAAAGAGATTTTTTAAAAAACCAAACACTAATACAAATTAAAACCAAGTGCAAAGGACAATAGTTATCTACATACAATACTTACTTACTTACTTACTTAGTCGTTCCCCTTCTACCGTGAGGTGTAGAGGTTTGGAAGAGAGAGCGCCAGACCATTCTATCAGCTGTCTTCTTCCTGGCCTGGTTCCATTCTAGTCCTCGGTCCTTCAAAGATTGTCTAATGTTGTCCTCCCAGCGGACTCTGGGTCGTCCTGGAGGTCTGGATCCCCGGCTCTTTGTTTCCCATGCTTGTCGTGGTAGCCGATCTTCTCCCATTCTGCAGACATGGCCAAACCATCTTAGTTGGGACTGTTCTATTTGGGTCTGCAGCGGATGGGATTTTAGGCCTTGACGGATCGTCTGGTTGCGGACCATGTCTCTTCTTGTTACTTCAACCACTTTCCTCAGATACCTCATTTCTGAGGTTTGGATCTGGCTTTTGTGGGTTGTAGTCATTGCCCACGACTCGCATCCAAATGTCAAGACTGGGACATAGGTGGAGCGGTATACAGCCATCTTCGTTTTCTTACCAACCTCTTTCTTGCTGAGGAATCCACGATTTATGGCCTGAAAAAGTCTCCCAGCTGCTGCTTTCCGAGTGGCCAACTCTTCTTTGATGCCTCCCTTTCGGTCTATAATAGCTCCGAGATATTTAAAGTGGTCGACCTGCTCCAGGACCTGTTCCCCCAACTTAATCTGATGTTTTCTTTCTTCTCGTGATATCACCATGGATTTTGTTTTAGAGCTGCTTATGACCATCCCTCTCTTCTCCAGCTCTCCCTTCCAGACTTGCAGGTTGGATTGGAGATGTGCCTCTGATTTAGCAATCAGGGCAACATCATCAGCAAATGCCAGCTCCGAAATATAGACCTGTCTCATCTTCCAGTACCCCACTGAATACTTTCTTGTTCTCTCCTTACATGCCTTGATGACATCATCCATAAGGAGTATGAAGAGGTAAGGTGATAGGATATCACCTTGCCTTACACCAGTGGTGGTCCTGAACTCTTCTGACTTATGGTTTGCTGTCCTCACATAATTTCTGCAAGACTTGTAGAAGCTCTGTATAGCATGAATCAGAGGTGCTGGAATATTTTTCCTTGCCTAACAGTACCAAAGTTTGCTCCAGGGGACCCTGTCAAACGCCTTTTCTAGATCTATGAAACAAAGATGCATCTCACTCTTATACTCAAGGGCCTTTTCACTCAGCTGTCTGAGTGTGAAGATTAGGTCTTGAGTACTTCGGTTTGCTCGGAATCCGCACTGGACCTCATCCAATTGTGGCTCAGCTAGGCGTCGGAGTCTCTGCTCTAGGATTCTAGAGTAGATTTTACCAGGGACACTGAGAAGGGATATGCCTCTATGGTTTCCACATTGTCGATTGTCACCCTTTTTGAAAATTGGTGTTATGATGGCAATCTCCCAATCCTTTGGTATGGTTTGTTGCACCATGCTGCCTGTAGGACCTTTAAGAGTAATAGGTCGCCTGATGCTCCCATGTACTTAACCATTTCTGGTGTTATACCATCATGCCCTGCTGCTTTGCCCATCTTGATTTTCTCTAGTGCTGCCCTCAGTTCTTCCATCTTTATGTCATCTTCACCATCATTGGTTTCCTCTTCTGTGTCAGTGGTTATCATTTCTGATGCTTCATCATGCTCACCATCCAGGAGTTCTGAGAAATATTCTTTCCATCTTTCCATTACTTCCTTCGGGGCAGTAAGCAATTTGCCTTGCTTGTCCTTTATAAATTTGAGAGGGCATTGTTTTTCTTTCCTCATGTTCTTTAGGGTCTTATAGAACAATTTCTGGTTTTCTTGTGCATCTTTTTCTAGCTTTTCTCCAAATTCTTCCCAGGACTTCTGTTTTGCTGCTAGACCTTTGTTCTTTGCTTCTGTTCTGAGTGTCGCGTATGCTCTATATTTTTCCATTTGTGCTGTTGTGTTTTTAGCTCCTAAGTATTGTTTCCATGCCATTTTCTTCTCTCTTATTTTCTCTTTGACTTCCTCTGTCCACCAAGGTGTCCTCTTTCTCTGGTTCCCAAGTCGGACTTCACCGCATGCTTCTGCAGCAGCTGTCTTTATGATATCCTTGAATTTATCCAGAGGGTTTCCAAGTCATCAGGTCGTTCTTCTGTGTTGCTCACTGCTGTAGCAATAAGCCCCTGATATCTGGTCTTAATTTCTGGCTCTCTCAGCTTGTAGGTCCTAATGCTCATTTCTCCTGCTCGTTTACTTGGTTTCTTGCGTGATGTTGGGCAGTTCCTAGGCTGAGCAACTCTTTCAGTTGTTCGTTTGATTGTTAGCAGGTAGTGATCACTTCCAATCTCTGGCCCCCTCCAGACTCTTGCATCTCGGACATATCTGAATGAGCTTCTCCGAACAATGGCGTAGTCGATCACTGACTTCTCATTCTTGGTTGGTTCACATCTAGTGTATGCATGTATGCGCTTATGGGGGGGAACTTTGTGTTTGTAATGATCAGATTCTGCTCACTGCAGAATCTAAGGAGTCGCTTTCCATTGTCATTGAGAGTATCTTCTCCATATCTTCCGATAACTCCACCCCATCTAGCATGGTCATTTCCAACTCTGGCATTAAAATCTCCGAGCATAATAACTTCATCTAGGCAGTCATCCACTGTCCTTTGAAGCAGCTCGAAGAATTCCTCCTTGACCTCTGCTCTCTCATCCTCATTTGGCCCATACACTATGACCAGGTTGACTATGGTTTCTCCTTCTTTTAGTTTTACAACCATAATGCGCTCCGAGACAAAGTTCCATCCCTTGATACTATCTTTTTGATTTTGGGCCACAATGCAACCCACGCCCCCTTTAGCTCTTTCAGATATGGGTACACCACTGTAGAGCAACGTGTTGCCATCGAGATCCATGACTCCTTGTCCTTTTTTCTTCGTTTCCGTATAGCCAGGATTTCTAGTTTTGCTTTCCTCATCTCTTCCACCAGCTCCTCTTCCTTCCCATTTATACTTCTTGTGTTCCAAGTTCCATAAGTCGTAGTCCGTAGTCCGTTCCAGTTTGTCGCCTTTAGAATCAGTCCGGTTTTCTCTCTTGTAGTTCGCGTAATCATGATTTAAAGCAAACAGGTGATTGGCCTGTTGTGCCTTTGCATGGTGGAGGGGCTGCCTCCTTACGGCCTCCATGCAGGCCGCCCTCCTCCTTTTTCATCCGGGCTTGGGACCGGCATTGGCGGTACATACAATACAAAAACTGAAAATAAAATGACAAATACTAATGTAAATTAAAACCAGCAACTGCAAAAGACAATAGTTATTTAAACTTAATACAAAATTAGTAAATAAAATGACACCAAATACCCTAATTATAACCAATTTTCAGGTTGAACAGAGTAGCCCAAGATGGAACGAGAAGAGGCAATAATGGTCAGCTGTTAAATGTCCGCTCTCCACCCATCACCGTTTCAAAACAACAACACAACAACATAAACCAACATAGGTATTATGTCCTGCTGCGACAAAGGGAAACAATGAGTATGTCACGACTACGGGGTCTTCGTTAGGGACAAATCCTGATAGAAAGCTGGTAGTAACCGCGTGTATCAGAAACAGTGCAGATGTGTGGCACTTTAATTTGTCGTTGTGGGTATCATGATCAGCTAATGTCTTCCTTTACTACAAGTACTTTTGTTTTCAAGACAATGCTGCATCTTTCAAGTCTTCTTTACTTTATGCAGGCAAGCGTTGGGTGAAGATGCAGTTTTTGTTTCCCTGCACACTGCGTCGAAATCCAGTCCAGATCTGCGGCAGATGTCATGAAACAGTTTATCCATCTTACACGCAGGGGTCGTTCTCAAAAGTGGCGGTCTACTTGCAACGTATATATTGGTTTACATGCATGTCAGTGAGTCACTCCGACATGATCGAACAAAGAGCTGCCTCTAAAGAGTTCTGTCGTCGATTAACTATTTCAGACACCTTTTTTTCTTTTATTTATGTATTTATTATTATTATTATTGGGTAAGATGTCCAAACTTTTTGTATCTGTTGCGCTAAATAATCCGTGTAAATAATTATTTCCCAGGACAGTAATAAAAGTCACGCTATCGCCTTTCAAATGTTGCTGCATTTTCACACGTCCGAAATGTACACTCTCTTAACTTTAGTCATCAACAGCACGTGCTGCTAGCGAAACGTGTTATATATTAAGACGGACGACGTATGAATGACTTACCTCCTCGAAGCCCTGCAACTGTCCCTGAAGGTCTTTGACTTTTGATGTTAACTTTTGGTTCTCGGATATGGAAGCTGACAGCTGTTTTTCTATCTCTTGCTTCTGCTGGCGAGTCTGTGAAAGCTCTTTAGACAACGAGGCGCACTCACTGGTTTTTTCTATCAGCTGTTGTTCCTGGCAGACGAAAAAGCACAAGGTAAATAAATATGTCAGTGTAATAAGTACGTGATTTGAATTTTTCCTGAGCGACATACGTTGTTGTTGTTTTGAAGAGGTGATGGGTGGAGAGCGGGCACTTAACAGCTGACCGTTATTGCCTCTTCTCGTTCCATCTTGGTCTACCCTGTTCAACC
Organism: Oreohelix idahoensis; assembly: GCA_024509875.1. NCBI lineage: Eukaryota > Metazoa > Mollusca > Gastropoda > Stylommatophora > Oreohelicidae > Oreohelix > Oreohelix idahoensis. The sequence goes on from JAMPIV010017363.1 coordinate 201,178, forward strand.
TGAAAATTGGTTATAATTGGGGTATTTAGTGTCATTTTATTTACTAATTGTGTATTCAATTTAAATAACTATTGTCTTTTGCAGTTGCTGATTTTAATTTATTTTAGTATTTGTCATTTTATTTTCTCTTTTGTATTGTTCATAGATAACTATTGTCCTTTACACTTGGTTTTAATTTGTATTAGTATTTGTTCTTTTTGAGTTGTTTATTTTTTTTTTAACCTCGTTGTCTTTCCTTGTCCTATGAGCGACATACTTTCACTCCCCAGTGTTTTAATCCTCTCCTGAAAGACTCAACAGATAATTTAAAAGACCATCCTCAGTTGACAGACAGAAAAATGAAATTTATTATATTAATCTTCTTCTTCGATCCTTAATCACCGACCGTCAAAGCAGTCAGTGGCCATCACGCCTAGTGGCGTCTTGTAGGGCAACAACAAATTGATTCCACTTTGCACGGTCGGTGGCCATCCTTCGTACAGTGCCCCAACTCTGGTTCATTCTTTGCATCTCAGCCTCCACAGTCCTCCGCCAAGTTGTTTTTGGTCGGCCTCTCTTTCGCTTTCCTTCAGGGGTCCAAAGCATAGCTGTTCTTGTGATGGCATTATATTAATAATACAGAATAATACAGAATAAAACATAATTTTTCTGAATAATACAGAAATGTGAGAGTTCAAGAAGTTAAAAAAAAATATTCGGTAATATAGGATACTGTCCGGTGTATTTCCAGGGGGTCTCTGTACGATAAAGAACTAATAGGACTAATCCAAACTGCAGCTATTCATACAAGGCAATTAATACGAGCTTGTGTATGGAACTGGCAGGTTTCCTGTAAGGTTACCAGCTGCTTGCTTCATAAGGAAAATGATGATGATGATGGCACGGACGACGACGATCATGATGTGATATCAGATGATAATGATGACATCCCATGTTTCTAGTTCATCACTCATCTGTAAATCTGACCACACCAGTTAGGCCCTGATTAAGATATAGAATCCTCAAATGCTATTATGTGTGAAGACCTCAAACTCCAACCTTTCACTACGGCTTTTTTATTGATTTATGGAGTAGCATCCGTTTAATTTGTATTTTGCGTATTTAATTAATTCCCCCTTTCTTTCCCTTTTATTTTTAAATGGTCGCCTCGGACGAAGTCATTATGATCGTACCGTATGCAATTTTCTTTGTCCTAGTAAGACGCATTGCCTATGTCCATTACTGCACATTTAAATATCTGAAAACAACAAAGAATCCCAAGATAATATTAGACACAGTTATTGTCAAAAGTACCAACACATGTTTGTAGATAATCAGCCCGAATACAGGAATAATAACATTATTTCAAGAACAGATTCAATCTTACGGTGTAGCGTATTAGTAGATGAGAAAGTGTTTAAAACAAATTAAAGGTATAATTATACTGTACATGACTCACTGAAATTAAAACACAGCTTGCAAAGTCAGCTTTCAACGGCATACAAGGCATTATTTAAAAACAAACAAACAAACAATAACCGGTAGTCAGAAAGACAGTATTACGATGCTGTATGCATCTGCGTTACTTTCTGCATGTAAGACCTGGATACGAGGTATTTCAAGACGCGAAAAAGTATTAACGAAAATGGTACCCTAGAGAAACAAGCATCTCCATACTCAGTAAGGCTCGATTGAAAAAGCAAACATGGAATTCTCGGACACAAGCATTAAAGCCAGGTCTAGTATACCTTTTCTTCTAAGTGGACAGAAAATCCGCAGCTCCATAATGTCAAATGTACGCATTATCTGAATGGAAGTCGACAGATGGAAATTCTACGGAAGGACCTACCGATCTGTGGCACTGATAAAATAACTGCTGAACATCTGCTTCAAAGTTGCCCAACATAAGCGGAACAGAGAAAGCGCATATGACCGACACCAGTACCATTCGTGGAAAAGCTCTACGGAGATTCAAATAGCCTCAAACTGACTACTGCTTTCTTTGAAAACATTCAAGTGGACGTCTGAGAGTGCACGAAGATGAAGAAGATATGGTATAATTAATACTTTTGAGATTAGACTCAAAACGTCCGGTGCAATGCAATGTTTTACTGCCGGCAGTCAGCATCCGAAACCGTTCGACTGACATTGATATCGAGACTCTGGTTACAGACAATCCAACCCCCCCCCCCCCCCCACCCCACCCCCCAAACTTCCCATTAGGAGGTAAGAATAAAACTAAATTTATTTCCATAGAAATTCAATGTTCTTTGTATTTTTTTTTAATCGTATTTTATATTTTATGTCATACTCTTCGATTTTCATTCATGTTTCACACAACTTTTATTTTAAATAATTTTTCATCTTGAATGGTCCGCGAACTTTAAATTTTTGGTTTATGTGGCCCTCGGGGTAGAATAAGCTGGACCACCCTGATCTATCAGCATCTTGTTCTCACTATTCTGTTACTTTACACAAACCATTGGGGAGATGAAGGGTGATGATGATGATGACGATGATGATGGTTCTGTTACTCTAATTCTTCTGTGTATCGATGTATGCACGCTTGTCCATGTAATATCATGTCCCAAATCCTTACATTTGTAGTATATTTTACCACTCTTACAAATACTTAGGCACCCACAGCCTTCCACAGAGACAAAGCCGCACCTGATAAATAGCACACTCATACAAGCTTTTTGCTGCCAGGCCAGACATGGTCACTATCTAAAACATGGCCAGTACGACCAATACAAGTTGATATGATTGTTTATAAATGTTGCTAATATTACCATAAGAGACAGAGGGGAAAAAACAACAAAAGAAGACATTGAGAAGTTTATGCGGCCAAAATTATTCCATCATTACCCTGGAGCTACCTAAGGAACATGTGCGTTCAACTAATTCATGTCATGCCTGCGGGTCGGAGTAGCTAAGAGGTATGGCGTCCGCCTCGAATTCTAAAAGTACCGGGTTCGATTCCCAGTACAGGAAATATAATTTATGGAAATTTGTTTCAAAACCAGTGGTCCTAATGATGTCATACTCCCTTCTGGTCTCCTGGGTAGTGAGATCGAATGCCTAGCCTTCTCGGGTAAGGGCGAAAATATAGGAGGTCCCGTATGCCCGTTAAAAATCCAACGGCAGATGGAAGTCGTAAAGAGCAGGCTATAAGGTCGCTGCCCTGGCAAAATTTAAAATATTATAAACCTACCCACCACAAAAATATTTAAAGTATGTGTGGTTCCTATATACACACGTTGGGATTCTCGCTGGTGCTACGGAGTTCGTGCACTGTGATGAGATTGTGATCTAAGGGAGGTGATCAGAGCACTGATGGAATTGTCCGTGTGCAATGAAGATAGTCTTTAAAACCAAAAACCAAACCAAACCATGTCAAACCTTCCTGTCACGTGCCCTGCTGTTCAAGAACTTTCTATGTCTTGATACCTTTCATGTCTGTCTCTAGTTCATTCTCCAGCAGTTTTTCGGTACCCCTCTTACCCTGGTGGTTCCAGAACAATGACTGCCTTGTGCTGGCATCAGTATGTATCCTCAAAGTGTGTCCTATCCAACACCAGCATCGTCGTCTGATTTCATGTTCCATTGACCATTGTCCGGTTCTCGCTGTCAGTTGCAAATTGGAGATGTTGTCATACCATCTCAACCCTTCTATTCTACGCTAACACTCATTAGTAAACGTTTATAGATTCCTGGTTGATGCTGTTGTTGTTCAGGGCCACATAACAAGACTGCCTTGACATCTAAGTTGAAGATGCTTTTTTTTTTAAAAAATAATTGAACTTGATTTCTCTACAAGTGGTTGTCACCCCAGAAGCTGTAGAGATCCACTTCAGAAACGCTGAGATGTCTTAGTATCTACATTAATTAAAAAAATTTGTGTCTGTTTTCAGATTTCGGAGTATCTGGTATTCATTGCAGCTGACATGATGTAACTGTTTTCCTTTGCTGAACTATCTACTTCCTGCGATTCCTTCAATAGAACGGCGGAAACTTCAAACTAAATATTTTACCGAATGTTAACTTCACTTCAAAGCAAAGGTCACGTGCGTAGTTTACGCAGTTCACAAATAAAGGTAATTTCAGTAAGTTAGATCGTGGGTTTTCAGTGATAGACGCGGGAAAAAGTAGTTGTAATCCTGGGAATACCGGCCATTTTAAATTGCCGCGGCTGACAGCTAGTCCTAAGTTTACCTAGCTTAAAAAATGTTTCCCCGTCCGTGATACTGAGATATATCGAATAAATCCCCGTTCCCTACCGGTGGATCGCGATCCCTGCTCTAAAATATTAAACAACGAACAAGTTGATCCCAGTTCATACAGGCATCATGCCATTTGATCGAGCATGCTCTGTACCACATGTTTTACTTAATGTTAATGACTTGAACTTAACTAATACAGAGCCTTCCTATGGGGGAATCATGTATGCCAATCCAGCATAGCATGTCCTTGTGGTCACAGCAGACGCCTCTCTGGAGCTCCGTTTAATCCCCTAGTACCTTTTCTGACAACTGGAAACAAGTGCTTCGCCTTTCAGACAAGCGAAATAAGGAACTTCGTCTTTTCTTACATCTGGAATTAGTTGCTCTTTTATTTTATTTCATTTATTTATTTTGACAACTAAATTCAGTTACTTTATATTTTCTGAAAACTGGAAGAAGTTACTTTCCATATTCTGGCAACTGGAATAAGTTACTTTCCATTTTCTGACAACAGGAATCAGTTACTTTCCATTTTCTGCAAGTTGACTAAGTTACTTTACATTTTCTGACAACAGGAATAAGTTACTTTACTTTTTCTGACAACTAGAATCAGTTACTTTGTCTTTCACGTTCCTGACCAGAACAAACTTTCAATTAAGTTCTCGGCAAGTTCTTGCCATGTTTTCTTTATTCTTTTTATGGTCTCGTCTGCTTGTGTTTTTTGGTCACCCTCTATGTATCTTCTGATCTACTAACAGCAGGAATAATGTTAAGTAACAGATGCAATGTGCGTGTTTATATCAGCAGCTGATAAAACTGCAGAAGTTTACATAAGAACGACCGTCGGAATTTCTTCATGTTTATGTACGTATGCGAGCGCGGAATTGTGGGCGAATGCGCCCAAACAAGCTGAGCTGTAAATATTATATTTCGCTTCGTTGATGGTAATATTCTCCAATCATATAGCTCCCCGTGTTCAATAAACTGTTGTCAAGGAGAGATAACCTGGCTAATGGTTTGGAAACCAGGGTGAGGTATCGCGGGGCATGCCCTTGTTTGGGTTAGGACCTCGTTTTCAGCCAACAATCTTGACAACACTGACAGGGTAATAAAGGTGGGGATATGAGAGGATCTGCCAGACGTTCTGGTGGCGATCGATCAACAGCGAAATCAGGACAATAAAATGGATAGCAGACAGATTTTCCCTCCGTCGGTTCTGGAAATAACGCTGTGGCAATTTAATAAATTTATGAAAACCCGTTGTATATACAGGGTGATTGAAAAGGCATCTCCTAACTTTAAACGGTTATTTCTTTACTTCTATCAAACTAATTAATATGAAACAAACGCCAAAATAAAGACAATTAACTGACATCTTATTACATAAAATACTATGTTAACATAAACATGACAACTCAACATGAGATCCTGTTAGTCCTACAGATGATTCAAAGTGGGCAGTAATTTTGCCTTGTCTGTCGTAACTTCAATTTTTCTGACCATTTTAGGTTTAAATTTGTTTTATATTATTTCTGCGAATAAAAAATGAAAATTTAAAACTTATTTGTCAAATGGCAGTTATTTCTCCTTGTTTCGACCTTTATTTCAGTTATATCCGGTAGATACAAGTGAACATATAAACATTAAAAATAGGAAGTGACTATTCAATCCTAGTGTAATTCCCGGGGGGGAAAGGGGGGGGGGGGGGGCCCAGGTGAGACAAAGAAATAATAGGACTACTACTCAATCAGGTACGACGCGCGATTTGTCTAATAATAGGTTGTGCAATGAGGCTGGTACCCCCATCAAGTAAAACAAACTGCTACAGGAAAAAACCACTATGAGAGCATGTCAGTGCTCGTTTGTTCGTTTGTCTGCTATGTTGCTGTTATACCCTGTTCAACCTGATAATTGGTTATAGTTGGGGTATATTGTGCTTTTAGTTTCTTCGGTGCTAGCCGGTTGTTAATCCTGAAAAGGACTGGTCCTAAAAAGGACCACTAGCTGACTGTCTGGATACCTCTTCGTTGCTTGTATGTTTATGGTGTCGTGACGTGTTCATGGTGTGCATTTCCTGCCTCCCTATCTGGCTTGTGTGGTTTTGTTTGCCTTTGCCCTCCTCGCTTCCGACTCCCGTGTCCTCCTCCCCTCCTGTATTTGTAATAGAGCCTTTTCTATTATTGCTGGGAGAAGTTTTTCTAGTGTTTCCTCGATGACCTCTTCGCCTGATTCCTCGTTTGTTTTGGTCGCTCTTGTGTTTGATGTCATTTCCCCCACTGCTCTTCGTTCCGCTTCGATTCTTTTGAGGATTTCTGTGTTTTCTTCTGTCAGCTTTGTCAGCTTCTTGACATCTGCTTCTATCTGCTGCTGAACTCTTTTCATGTCTTCCAGCATTTCTTTAGCGTTCTGTAGATCAATTACGTCTTCCCCACTGTCGCTATGATCTTCGGGAGTCTGCTTGCTTCTGTTTTCGACCTGTAGTTTCATTTCTTTGACTTCAGCGGTCAGCTTGTGTAACTGTCGTCTGTGACTCGTGAGCTGTTTTTCTGCAACATCCGTAGCCACTTTGTGCTTTGTCTCTCTGAAGTGGATGTTTTTGGAAACCGCTTCCTTCAGTATGCTCTTTGTTTCCTGGAACATCGGGCAGCCTCGGTATCTTGTCCAATGGTTTCCGAGGCAGTTTGCACAGGTACGGTTTGCATTTATGGCCTTGTAATTTTGATCCTCCTTCGCCTTGGGACAGTCGCGATATGGGTGGCTGCCCGCACAGTACCGGCAAACTGCATCTCTCCTGCACGTTTTCTTTGTGTGTGAAAACTGCTGGCAGTTAGAGCACTGCATGACCGGAGGGATATATGCCTCTGTCCTTTTAGAGGTAGATTTTAGCGTCAATCTCTCAGGCCTTGTCGTTCCATCAATAGTTACAACCACGAGATTGGTATCTTTTCCATTCCATGTCGGTAACCTCTCGTCCTGTATGACCTGGGCACCTGTGTTTTCAGTTTGTAGGCAACACTAGACTTCGCTAGCGTACCATCTTGTATCCACCCCTCTTAGCACAAACTTCTTTGTTGTCTTGCTGGTCTCCATCACTACTTTTATCTGGTGAGGCAGCATGAATTCTTTCGGTCCGGCCTCCAGTTCTGTCTTCAGCGACGTTGTTTTATCCGTGCTGTTGAGCGAAAGCACGACTCCCTTTTCGTGCCTCCGTATCTTAGAGATGCCTCTCCTGCCAGTTATTGCCTCTAGGATGCTGATCACTTTGTCATCTGGTAGGGCCCTGAGTGAGGCCTCACCTCCAGACATCTGCGTCATCTTAACCAACCTCTCCTGTAGTGCCTTGTGGGAACCGGCATTGCTTGGCTTGCGCAGGTGACATGCTCTGATTTCCGTCTGCGTTAGATTGTGTGGTGTGTGGGACGGTCTCACGTTCTGTTTTGTTGACTGTTTCTGATCACGTTCTGTAGTTGTCAGATCACTACACAAGGGAGCCTCTACTATGACGTCTTGCTTTGGTGGTGATTTTATCGTCTTCGGTTTTGGAGCAGTTCCCTGGGGTAGCCACAGCTGTCGACTCGGCATCGTGTGGTGGTGGCTTCGGGGATGTTTTCTGGGTCGTAGGTGATGTAGATTTCCGATCTTTTTCTATATTCTGGATTGTCATCGGGGTTTGGTGCAGCTTCTCTGAGGTAGACAAGGTTTCTGCTGTCGATTCGGGTACGTATGGTGGTGGCCACATGGTTCTAAGCTCCTGTCTTCTTTTCTCTCTTCTTTCCAGCATCTGTTGTAACGATCTCATCATGTCTTCACGTTCTGGGTCTTCATCATCTAGGCCAGGGGCGTTTGCATCTGCCCTCTCCTCTGCCTCGCCAGGAGTCGGGCCACTCAGACTCTCAGTCGGGCCGACACACGTCACAGTTAACTCCGTCGTCCTGTCAAGAGTTGGAGAAAGACCGGTCCCGGCACGAGTACTTGGGGCAGTCTTGCTCTCTGGCTGTCTGTCTTTGTTGTTTGTTGTTTTGTTATTCTCCGGGCCGTTCAGCGCTGGTGGGCTGGTGTAAACCTTCCTCTTTTTGGCGTGTGGTTTATTTCGGACCATCTTGACTATAATGCGATCTTTTCTCGAATAGTGGCGTCCTGAGAAGGACGTTGAGCAACAAGCTAGCTTGTTCGTGAAAAAAGTGGTTGTGGTGATGTCAGTGCTTGGTGCAGGCTTCCTTTAAGAGGACCAGCTGCAGTGGTGCCTTTATGCTCTGTAAGGAGCGAAGATGAAAATGATGATGATATAGTTGGTTGTGTTTTAGTGCATCTATTTATGTTTGTAGTTGTGTACGATACAGCCATGTCACACGGTACTAGTACATATGTTTATTCCGTTTCAATTGTCTTTGCTGTACTTGATCAATAAAGAAATCAACTTGTGGAGGCTGCTGTAAAATTGGAGCATAACGCAAATACAAAAACTATAATGATAATAATAATAATGAATATATAAACAAATAAATACACCAATTACTTAAATAAATAAATAATGAAATAAAAAAAAAGCAAAAATCAAATCAAATAAATACATAAATATAAATCTTTATGGAAGTCAGTTTTACATTTATTTCCTGTTTTTTCTGCATTTTTGTTGTTTATTATTTTATAATTTGTTTTTTTTTTGCGTCCATATTTTTTCTATCGTGTTCTGTATTTTTACTTGCTTATTTAGTGTTACTTCTTCCTCGCGATTCGTGATATTTCTTCCCTCTCTCCTTTCTATGTCACTTATCTTTTTCTACATCTAATTACCACACGTTTCTAGTTGTCTTCTTTTATCTCTCTCTCTACCTACTATATTTGTATCCGTCTTTCGTGTCTGACCTGCGGCTGACAAAGGGAAGACCCCGCAATGTCCCGTGTTTCTGGTGTAAGGTTCATATTGATTTGTTAATCTTCTTCTTCTTCACTTCGTACACACTTAGACCTCCACTTGAATGTTTTCAAAGAAAGCAGTACAGGTATACCTCGGAGATATTGTGGGTTCGGTTCCAGACCACCGCAATAAAGCGAATATCGCAATAAAGCGGGTCACACCCATTTTAGTTGGCTTCCCAGTGCATATAAAAGCCTAAAATCATGTTTACACTATGTCTATTAAGTGCACAATAGCGTTAGGTCTAACAAAAAAACAGTGTACTGTAAAATCAATCTGTTGTGGCTAGTGTGGAGTTGTCACAGGTAGGAATAGATTGTGAATAGAGTATGTCTGAGTTCAGACAGATTGTGAATGCGAAGATGTGAAATAGATGAGAATAGAGTCACTAATGAAATTATGAGAAGAGTGGTTGGGCCCCGTCTTCAGCATCCTGCCACTTACTTTTCTAAGTCAATCTACTTCTCGCCCTCCTATGCTCATAAATAACATTAAGGCAGTAAGGGACAACGTTACTGGCGCTCAGTGACAGTTATAAGAGAAGAGATTCTGACCACAATAAGTAATTTTATGTTTTTATTAAACAAACAAACACAAACAAACAAAATTTCACACGAGTGATGGCAATGAATGATACTGTGTTAAATCCAGCACACCTGCGAAATTCCTTCTAGCCAGTCGCTAGAGACCTCGGCTCACAAATTAGAACAACGAATATAAGTGAGGGCTCTCTATGAGCGTCTCAAATGGGTGATAAGTAGCCTGAAAACCCCATAAGTGCTGAGACTGGTAAAGCGTTGATTCCTTCTTCTTGGCTGTAAGCTAGTATAATCCACGGTGACAGGGTGTAGAGGGGTTACACCGATGTTGCCCAACGGGATGGAGAGCGATGGCAACGGCCCGTAGGCACTGTGATGGGTGATAGGAAAATTACTCCATACAAGAAAAACAAACATCTGTTAGAATGGTCGGCTGACAAGCCGTGTTGTCGGAATAACTTGGGGCTGCAAACATGGGGCAAAATAAATATAATCCAAAGGCATTTTCTGCTATCTGCCCAAATCTTATCCTGACGACTCGTTTTGGGATCGTAATAGAGCACAGACAGCTTCAATCTTGACCAGCGCTGGAAATACAGACAAATCAGGAAAATATACATATCTATGCCACCGTAGGACACCCAAGACTGGCGTCATTTACAACCACAATTGACTGCACAGTCTTTTCTCTCCATCACGAAAACGAATACACTCCATGTCAAAACATACACCATTCAATCCCCTGATACAAAATGTATACACCGCATGCCTCTTCCCCCCCCTCTCTCTCTCTCTCTCTCTCTCTCTCGGGTAGCTGGAGGGCGCTATAGTGCTTGTCCATAACACATGTAGACAGTCATGCGTGAAACGAAACACCTTGCTTGCATTTGCTTCGCACACACGCAATTTGACTCAGGCCAAAGCGTGGTCAATTTTAGCCACCCAAAACAAGAACTATGTTATTAAATTAACTGGCTTGACCAACACCCTTGTAGCAAATTAATAGCGAAACTCTTTACAGAATAAAATTATACACATATTAAAAATGAAAACAACTGGTCAAACAAAATATACATGTCTCTTCTGTCTCGCACAAATATATCTCTCTTTCTTTTGTCTGATAGAATATCACTGTCTTATTTCATCTTCTGTCAGGGCAGTGCTTCTTAGGCAGAGTTAAAATTGGCAACGCGCTTAGCAAAATTATAACTCCCAGATCTCACAGAAATTACTTTTCTATAAGAATTAAATATCCAAGATGAAATTAAAATAACCCAGGATATATATATATATATATATATATATATATATATATATATATATATATATATATATATATATATATATATATATATATATATATATATATATATATATATATATATAATCCTATATCTATACATACAAGGGGATTGACATAAGTCTTGGGCCTGACCATGAAGAACATGTCACAGAGAGCTGAAATTTTGTATAGTGTTTATTCCTTTTCAATATAGCCACCGTCTGAATTGACACACTTCTGCCATCTCTGCTTGACCTTGAAAAGACCTTGGTAGTAGAACACCCTATTTTTCAAACTAAACCAGTCATCACATGCCAGTATAACCTCTTCATCGCTGTCAAAATGATTTCCTTTTAGCTGTTTTTTAAGATTTGGGAATAGAAAAAAGTCTGATGGAGCCAAATCTGGAGAATATGGTGGGTGTGGAAGAATTTCAATATTCAAATCGTTGGCTGCTAGCTGCACAAGCCGTGCTTTGTGAGAGGGCGCGTTGTCTTGAAGCAAAGGAAGATTTTGAGTGCGCGTTATCCCTCGTTTCCTGGTCACAACCTTTCTTAGTTTGGTGAGAAGATCTGCATAGTACTGTCCACTAACTGTGTTGCCACGAGGCAGATAATCTTTCAAAAAGACACCTTTGCCGTCCCAAAAAAGTCAGCATCACTTTTCCTGCAGATTTCTGCGCTCTCGGCTTGACAGGTGTTGGGGAGCCCGGGGTTTTCCATTGCATGCTGGCAATTTTGGATTCGGGGTCATAATGGTGTACCCAAGTCTCATCTACTGTCACCATGGTCTCCAAAAAAATTTTTGACTGACACTTTTTGAGCAACTGTTGACAGCAATTTACCCTCGTTTGCTTCTGTTCACGTGTCAACAGTCGCGGAACCCAGCGTGCACACACTTTTCTCATGTTCAGTCTGTTGTGTAAAATTCTATGAACTGTTCTTTCATTTAGTTTTACTCTACTAGCTATCTTAACAATTGTCATTTTTCGATCCTGGTCAATGATTTTCTTCATTCTTGTTGCATTTTCATCGTTGCACTCTGAGGCTGGTCTACCAGATCTTGGCAGATCAGCAACATTTGAGCGGCCGCACTTAAACTGTTGACACCAGTTTTTTACCGAAGTATATGAAGGACAAGAATCACGAAACACTGGTTCCATCTCCCTGTGTATTTCTGTAGGTGTTTTTCCCTGAAACATCAGAAATTTTATCACAGCTCTGGCCTCCTTCTTTTCCATTGTTTTATCAAATCTTTGGAGCAGCAGATCCGGTCAATAGGGTACATTGCGCCGTGCACCGTAGCGGAAAAACCCATTGAAGAAACAAATGCGTACTTCACACATTCAGTGCAAATATGATGAACTTTAAATGTGCCAAATTTCATCTTCCTCCTGTGACTCCTTCATGGTCAGGCCCAAGACTTATGTCAATCCCCTTGTATATGTATAAATAAACTAACACCCCAAAAATTAACTATACGTAAAGTACGGTGTGCTTACCAAAGCAAGGAATTATCTCCGCACAAATACAGTTACAAAAACGGCTCTAAACCGTAGTACAGATTGGCAGGAAAACCTTAGACGAAGCACTTGCTGCCAAGTTGTTGTTGTTGTTTTGAAAAGATGATGGGTGGAGAGCGGGCACTTAACAGTTGCCCGTTATTGCCTCTTCTCGTTCCATCTTGGTCTACTCTGTTCAACCAGAAAATTGGGTATAATTGGGGTATTTAGTGTCATTTTATTTACTGATTTTGTATTAAATTTAAATAACTATCTATACTTAAAACCTTATCCCCTGCCATGTCTATATTGTGATTTCTATAGTAAGTTTTTAATTCAAGCCTTTGTTGTTCGTACTTTTTACAGTGGATCAGGTAGTGGTCTACGTCATTTTCTTCCTGACATTCTTGGCAGTGTGGTTCCTCGATCATAAAGTACCTTGCACCGAGACGGAGACGCCACAGCTTTTTGTTCGATGGTATCTTTAATTCTTCTCTGACCTGGCACATCCTTGTTGGTTCTTTTAGAAGTTTGAATGCGTGTCTGCCTTTACTACTGTCCTTCCATGTTGTTTTCCATTCCTCGTTTATAGTTAGCTTCACTTGGTTCTGAATCTCCGATATTCCAAGTCCTGCACTTATATTGTTTTTACTTATTCTTCCATATATGGCAAACTGGCCTGCCATCTCGTTACCAGTTATACCTATGTGTGCTGGAACCCACACTAGCCTCACCCTGCATCCTCTGTTTCCTAGTGATGTATTAATTGCTAGAAAAAATGTATACACATATTAAAAATGAAAACAGCATTTTTTGGGCACCAGTGCTTAAGGTCAGAAAGACACCTCCACCTCCATTTTCTGTTGCTTTTATTGCTGATCCATCTGTGTATGAATGGGTCCAGGTGTTGCGTGGGTAATGTTTATCTATGTATTTTGTCGCTATGGATTTTCTCTCTGTTGCAGTCTGGCTCTTTTTTCTTTCAATTCCAGGAATGTTTTCTATCATTTCAGGAAAACAATGTTGTTTCCAAACTGGAAGCTTGTGTGCAGTGTAGATGAGTTTAATGGTTGATATTGCATTTATGGAAACTGCTCTTATCTGTGGTTTGGTTGATTCTACAAAGTTGCTTCGTTTGAGTCTTTGCCTTCTAAGAGCATTCTTTCTATGGCACGTTGGATGGTCTGTTAGTCCGCCCACACACATTATTTCTGTGCAGCTTGACTTTCAATCCCTCTTTCCATACTTTATCAAAAGCTTTTTCTAAATCTACCCAAACCACTAGCGTGTGTTTATTTTTCTTGGAAGGCATCTTCGATTTCCTGAGCTATTAATGTGATTTGATCTTCAGTGGATCTGTGTTGTATGAATCCTGCTTGTTGAGGGGTTAATAGGTGTTTGCTTTCTAGGTGCTACATCAGTCTGGTATTAATCATGCGCTCCATCAGTTTTCCTACACAGCTTAGTAAGCTGATTGGTCTGTAACCATTGAGTTCTTTCAGGTCCTTGTCTTTCTTTGGTATAGGTATCAGTATAGATTTGTTAATCTGACTCCGTAGCAATTGTTTGTTGGTGCTTCGTTAATGTTATTATTGTGGTTAAGAATGAACATTATCGCACTTCAAATCAACGCATATGTGCTCAGTCTCTCTCAGCAAATGTTGAAAGGATATGATTGCTGACTGTTCTTACGGCGCGTTGGTCGTACACATGCCTGATTCTTCTTCTTCGTACACTCTCAGACGTCTACTTGAATAGTTTCAAAGAAAGCAATGGTCAGTTTGATGGTATCTGTATCTCCATAGTTTTTTCCAGGAATGGTACTGGTCATGCTATATGTGCTTTCTCTGTTGCACATATCTTGGACATCTTTGAAGCAGATGTTCAGCAGTTATTTTATCCTCTCATACGTCCATCCTTGCTAGTTTTGCGTTTGATGCCAAATTCCAGCAGTCTTAACCATGATGATTCATCGATTGCAGTGCCATCTAACATGCCATCGTTAATTGCCTTTATTTTCTCTCCCTTATCCATACAAATGATCCCAATATGGGTGCTCTCAAAGCTAGTCTGTCAGCTCTTTCATTGCCGTGTACTCCTGCATCACCAAGACATTAGATTCATACCAGTTTCTAAAGTGTTCAGGCCTCTGTTTATGTATGTATGTTTCCGCTGAATATTTAATTCCTTGATGTTATTGCTTGTGTTATTTTATTTTCTTCACTATATTTATTATTACTTTAGTAATTTTACTTACTTCGTGGAGAGGGCCTGTGGTTATTTCTCAACCAGTGCACAGGGGGCATGGTCCCACCCGGATAAAGAGGATTTCATGGTATCTCGAATCCTGTGTATCAGAGATGGGGATATCTAGACGCTGGGATTTAGCGTTTGATATGTGACAAGTGTGACAGGTGTTTGTGATGATACATATTTTGTTAATCCCTCATTTTGTCCACGGAAACAGGAGAGATCGTGTTGCCATATATGGGGTTTGAAAAAGGTGAGATAAAGGATTAGGGTTAGTGCCTCAATAAAAGTAGCCAGGTCTTATAAGCTTTCGCACAAGCTACCGTATAATACCGTATCCACTTGTCAGTTAAAGCCTACTGTATGATTGGGGGTCGACCTATACGGCGAGTACGGGCTTAAAACAGAGTTTTTAGCTAAAAATCTCGAGGTCGACTTATACGCCAATTCGACTTATACGCCGCAATTTGCGATAGCAATGAACCTCTAAAAATAAATATATAATGCAGAATGTTGAGTTGTGTAATGATCAGAGAAAGTCTGAAGAATTATCAATGCAACAGAGCGAGAGTGGTTAGTGGTACCCTTAGCTGTCGGCAAAAGGCAGTGGAGGGCGGGAGATTTAAAATGTTTTCAGTGTTGCACGGCTCAGCTTTGCTCTAGAATTTTTAAACAAGAATTTATAAGAAAGGATAAAGCCGAAATGCAGTAGCATTTAGAAATAAGGGATGGAAGGTGACCAATGTAGCAACGCTCTCTTCTACTCTTGTAAAATACAGTGCTCTTTACCACCGACTCGCTATCACATCCGCCGCTTACCTGCTAGTTTAAGCAATCCACGTGCAATTATTATGATGTACATAAAGATCTAGAGTTATCAGATTATAAAGCACATTTATGTAATGAAGCGTAATCATCCGTATACAGGCTTATTCACCAAAATTTCAGGAAAAACTGCAGTGAGAAGTAGTAATTTATACAAAGATGGCTTCTCTCGGCAAACAGTTCGAACTTGATAATGCTGACCACTTGCATTGATTTTATTTTTAAGGGCTTAAAGAATAAATAGCGTTATAGCGAAACAGCGCTATATGGGCCAGCGCTAAGCGGGGTATTACTGTATACATGCACGGTGTGTGTAGGTAATCCCACACAAGATTGTGCCCGTCGAGGTGTGAAGTATTACGGACTTCACTGTACTAGGTCCAGCTTTATGAGGTGGTATGACCAGTTCCTGTCCTCGTCGTCTCAGGCATCCCGAACTCAAGAGCAAAGTCAATTAGAGATATGTAGAGTGGAGCGTGATGATAGCACGTCTTGAACCATAACCCGGCAACTTTGCCTGGAGAAGTAAGCGCCTTAACCACTCGGTCAGGGCATATTCTTAAGCATAATACTTCTTGACGCGGGTTAACAAACTGAATTAACATTTTCTCCTGTAGCTCGCTCGTCCATGTTTTTTTTTTTTTTTTGGACATTCTGCAATCTTCAGAAATAACGAGGACACAGTCTTATTTTTCTATTTCTTTTCTCTTGTCGCTCCCTATGGGACATATTACCTCCCCTGTTCATTTGATATTTTAGCAGGTTCCTATGTGGTGGACAGCTCGACACGCACATTTCTCAGCGCATGAGACAGAGATTCGAGCCACGTCAGGAAACCCGCTGCGACAGTTCTGGCCATTCGGCACTAACACGGCTAAAGAAAAATAAGTGTACGTGTCCTCGCAATTGAGCCCTATTGGCTGAGCGGTTAGAGTGATTTCCTCTCGCGGCTAAGATCGAAACTGTTGTAAATGTGTATCAGACTCTGCTCTTGAGTTAAGGAAGGCAAAGATAGCGATAAAGGTAACCGATCACAGCATGTGGTAAAGCTGGGTCTGGTATCATAAAGTCTCTAACACTTCGATCCCCTACGGTAGCACCTGCTATTGAACTACTGTTATTTTTAAACACCCCCTCCTCTTTCTCCCCTCCCCCCAATGGGCTAACGTGGAAATGATTACATCGGAAAAGTGTAAGGGCAACAACTCTCGTAAACAAGGACTTTCAAGATATGCTGTTCGTTACTTCCCTTAGTAAAGGAAGCCGTGTGGTCGCGTAGTGCTAAAGAAAGAAAGACAGACATGCCCCAATAGTTGCTCACAATATTGTGGCGGTTTATTTTGCCGACTGCGACTATCTTCACTAGTTGTTTTTAATCATCATCAGATTAGTAACGAACTTACGAAAGAAATCTTTATTTTATACCGGGAAAAACAAACAAATAACACATAAACTCAGGCTACTATACACTGTATATATAACTGTCACAGTATAAAGACAACAATTAATCATAGAACTGCTACATTGCTGCCACAGTACAAATTCAAGTATGAATGAGACAATGACTACAATACTATCACAGTATAAACACACAAATGAATAAGACAAAGCCTAGCGAACGAAGAAGATGCAGCAGAAAAAAAGAAGATAACTGCTACATAGTAGTCACGGTATAAAGACAACATTGAATAAGATCATGGAAGCACTACTGTAGAATTTGGACAAAATTACAAAACAGAACCACTGGTCTCTCAGCCATCTTGTAATAAGCGAACATGTACGGTTGTGCATAGGCTGGCAATTTCATTATGTACAACAAATTGCTCCAGAAACCCAAACTGCAAGAACACACAAAGCAAGTGGCGCACATAAAGCGCGTGGCGCAGCCTTCCTGCAAGTGAGCCAACGATACTGTAGCCCCATACTCCGTAAGGATGATAAACTGAGAATGATGACAACGATGAGGGAGAACATAACAGTTATGTCGTGTTTCTAGCACTTTGGACAAGTTATCAGAAGCTTTGGACGCGTTATCATAAACTATGGACGCGTGATCAGAAACTCTGGACACGTTTTCAGAAAATTTGGACGCGTTATCAGAAACTTTAGACATGTATTCGGGAAATGTGGACACGTTATCAGAAAATGTGGACGCGTTATCATAAATTTTGAAGCGTTATAATAAACTTTGAACGCATTATCAGAAACTTAGGGTGTGTTATCAGAAACTTTGGACGTGTTATATCAGAAACGTTTAACAAGTTATCAGAAACTTTGGACGCGGTACCGTAAACTTTGGACGCGTAATCAGAAACGTTAGACAAATTATCAGAATCTTTGGATACGTTATCAGAAGTCAGACATGTGAAATGCTGGCAAATGTTAGTAAATGTAATTTTAAATTATGAAGAGGAAGACACCAAGATATACTGACCATGTAGCACGGGAGGGACGAGCACTATCTCCCAATGATCACGATGATGATGATGATGGAAGCTAAAGTGAAGGATGATAAAAGCATAGAAAAACATATGAAAACATTTCTGACTCCCACCCTACTGGAGTAAATTATACCGTTCGCGTAGGAGTCTGTTCTACAGAAGTTAATTATGTGCAGGACGAAGTGAGATGGAACTGAAATGAATATGTCTGGAACATATTCCGAAATTGGTACTTCTGGCGGAAAACACTGGAGACCAAATTAAAACGTGTGGGAGAAACGTGCAGCCACAAATCATGTTTGCCTCTGACAACAGTGAGAATAAAACCAACGACAACCAGATGGTTGCAAGACTGTCATAAATGGGTGCTTGCGTGGAACAGAAGGACTGATGCGGTCTGACAAAATAACTAATGTAGAACTCATTACAAGAACCAAATAAGTGTCAGTGGAACAAGACAAGTGCCGGTGGAACAAAATAAGTGCCGGTGGAACAAGACAAGTGTCAGTGGAACAAGACAAGTGCGAGCGGAACAAGACAAGTGTCAGCGGAACAAGACAAGTGTCAGTGGAACAAGACAAGTGCGAGCGGAACAAGACAAGTGTCAGCGGAACAAGACAAGTGTCAGTGGAACAAGACAAGTGCGAGCGGAACAAGACAAGTGTCAGCGGAACAAGACAAGTATCAGTACAAAAACGACAAGAAAAGACCATGAACAGATAGTACAGAACAAGAAAGGCTTGATGTTTACTTCTTGACTTACTGTGCTCAATGGGGAGCAGAAAGGTCTGGAAAGAATAAAAAAGTAAAATTCTTGAGGTGGCAAATTATTAATACTTCCTATGTGAATATGTGAGCGCGCGCAGAGAGGATAAGAACTGGAATAAGCATACAGATGATGGAGGGCATAGAAGGTCAAAAGTATAAAAACAACCTGAGAGGTTGTCAGGGGGAGGATGTAACGTTTCGTGATTAAAAAGAAAGGCAGCATCGTCATTTCCCTTTTCGCTGACTATGGATTATGCAGACACACAAGTGCAGCTGGTCTGTTTCCTTGTTGTATGCCCGCCCTAATCATTCATGTGCTCATATAGCGGTAGTTTCCGTAGAAATATGTTTGACATAATCAGGCTGCCAATCCCATGCATCAAATATTAGTTATGGGTTAGTTTAGGAAACACTGTTGACTGTCTAGGAGGTGAGAAGGATAGAATAAACGTCTGTTGATGCGCTGAGATTTTCAATGAATGCGTCACAAGCGACCGAAACGCTGAGTACAAATAAGTTATTTTACATGCTAAATCAGAGCAGACGAAACAGATACACAGGACATAGGTGGGGGCAGATACGGGGACGAACAGACTGACAACGATATACAGATAACGGGTATAGACAGTGGGAGTCAGATAGAATGGCAGGCGGGAAGAGGGACAAGCTGATTGGCTGACGGGTAAAGAGAGACAGACAGAATTGTAGGCGGCCAGAGAGACAGATGGAATGGCACGTGGGAATACCGAGAGACAGATGGAATGGCACGCGGGAATACTGAGAGACAGATGGAATGGCACATTGGAATACTGAGAGACAGAATGGCACCTGGGAATACTGAGAGACAGATGGAAGGGCACGTGGGAATACTGAGAGACAGATGGAATGGCACGTGGGAATACTGAGAGACAGATGGAATGGCACATTTGAATACTGAGAGACAGAGTGGCACTTGGGAATAATGAGAGACAGATGGAATGGCACGTGGGAGTACTGAGAGACAGATGGAATGGCACATTGGAATACTGAGAGATATAATGGCACGTGGGAATACTGAGAGACAGAACAGCACGTGGCATACTGAGAGACAGATGGAATGGCACGTGGGAATACTGATAGACAGAATGGCACGTGGGAATATTGAGAGAGAGAGAGGGAATAGCACTTAGGAATACTGAGAGACAGTATAGCCGGTGGGAATACTGAGAGACAGAGTGGCACGGGAACACTGAGAGACAGAATGGCCCGTGGGAATACTGAGAGACAGAGTGGCGCTTGGGATTACTGAAAGACAGAGTTGCTCTTGGGAATACTGAGAGGCAGAGTGGCCCTTGGGAATACTGATAGACAGAGTGGCTCTTGTGAATATTGAGAGACAGAGTGGCACTTAAGAATACTGAGAGACAGAGTGGCACTTGGGAAAACTGATAGACAAACGGCACGTGGGGATATTGAGAGACAGATGGATCAGTCCTTAGGAACACTGAAAAACAGAATAGCACGTGGGAATACTGAGAGACAGAGTGGCACTTGGGAATACTGAGAGACAAAATGGCACTTGGGAATACTGAGAGTGGCACTTGGGAATACTGAGAGACAGAGTGGGACTTATGAATATTTAGAGACAGAGTGGCAGGTGGGAAAGAGAGTTATGACTGGAAGGTGCGTATAGAGAAAGAGAGAGAGAGAAAAAAAACATAGCAAGGCAGGTGGACAGAGACACAGGAAGGCAGGCGGGCGGAGAGAAACAGCCAGAATGTCAGAGAGAGACAGACAGACAGAATGGGATGTGGACAGAGAGACAGAATGGCAGGTGGGCAGACAGAGACAGACAGAATGAGAGATGGGCAGAGAGAGACAGACAAAATGGGAGGTTGGCAGAGATAGACAAAATGAGAGGTGGGCAGAGATATATATAATGCCAGGGGGCCAGAGAGAGACACGCTATGGGAGGTGGGCAGAGAGATAGATAGAATGGGAGGTAGGTAGAGATACAAAGACAGAATGGGAGATGGGCACAGACAGACAGAATGGGAGATGAGCATAGACAGACAGAATGGGAGGTAGGCAGAGATAGACAGAATGGGAGGTGGGCAAAGAAAGACAGAATGGGAGGTGGGCAGAGCGAGAAAGACAATGGGAGGTGGGCAGAGAGAGACGACGCAAGGCAGGCGGACATAGACTGACAGAATGCAGGCGGGAAGAGAGTGGCAGCAAGAATGGGAGGTGGGCAGAGTGAGACAGGCAAAATGCAGGCGGGAGGAGAAATAGAGAAACAGGCAGACAGCTAGACAAACATATCTAGACTTACTAAATGTCCTGCTTTGTGAAGCGCTTGCTCTATATCACAGCTTAGGCGTAAAAAGACACAACGCAACTACCGTCCTTTTCAGGGCGAACGAGGAAGAAGAAGAAGAAAAATAAAAATAAAAATGACAGATCGTGTAATCTTAACAAATGCAACATAAGCTGGCTTCCTTCTGGATTAAAAAAAAAACAGTTACAGATAACTTAGTATTACAGTAAACAGTTCTGTGTAACTTAGTCTCTAAAAAAAAAGAGTTCTATGTTCTTAATCTTAAAAAAACAAAACAGTTCTGGGTAGCTTAGTCTAAAAATCAGTTCTGTGTAGCTTGGTCTAAACACCATTTCTGGGTAGCTAAGTCTACACCACATTTCTGGGTAGCTTAGTCTAAACATCATCTTTTGGTATCTTGGTATAAACACCTTTTCTGGGTAGCTTAGTCTAAACACCATTTCTGGGTAGCTTGGTCTAAACACATTTTCTGGGTAGCTTAGTATAAACACCATTTCTGGGTAGCTTAGTCTAAAATTCAGTTTTCGGTAGCTTGGTCTAAACCCCATTTCTGGGTAGCTTGGTCTAAACATCATTTCTGGGTAGCTTAGTCTAAATACACTTTCTGGGTAGCTTGGTCTAAACACTTTTTCTGGGTAGCTTGGCCTAAACAAAATTTCTGGGTAGCTTAGTCTAAACACCTTTTCTGGGTAGCTTGGTTTAAACACCATCTCTGGGTAGCTTGGTCTAAAATTTAGTTTTATATAGCTTAGTCTAAACACCATTTCCGGGTAGCTTGGTCTAAACACCATTTCTGTGTAGCTTGGGCTAAAAACATTTTCTGGGTAGCTTGGTATAAACTCCATTTCTGGGTAGCTTAGTCTAAAATTCAGTTTTCGGTAGCTTGGTCTAAACCCCATTTCTGGGTAGCTTGGTCTAAACATCATTTCTGGGTAGCTTAGTCTAAATACACTTTCTGGGTAGCTTGGTCTAAACACTTTTTCTGGGTAGCTTGGCCTAAATACGATTTCTGAGTAGCTTGGTCTAAACACCTTTTCTGGGTAGCTTGGTTTAAACACCATCTCCGTGTAGTTGGATATAAACACCATTTCTGGGTAGCTTGGTCTAAACACCTTTTCTGTGCAGTTTGGTCTAAACACCTTTTCTGGGTAGCTTGGTCTAAAACTTAGTTTTATATAGCTTAGTCTAAACACCTTTTCTGGATAGCTTGGTCTAAACACCATTACTGGGTAGCTTGGTCTAAAATCAGTTTTGGGTAGCTTGGTCTAAACACCTTTTCTGAGTAGCTTGGTCTAAACATCTTTTCTTGGTACCTTGGTCTAAAGATAATTTCTGGGTAGCTTGGTCTAAACACCATTCTGGGTAGCTTGGTCTAAACACCATTTCTGGGTAGCTTAGTCTAAACAACATTTCTGGATAGCTTGGTCTAAACACCATTTCTGGTAAGCTTAGTCTAAAATTCAGTTTTAGGTATCTTAGCCTAAACACCATATTTGGGTAGCTTAAACTAAAATCCAGTTCTGTGCAGCTTATTCTAAGAACCAGTTCTGGGTAGCTTAGTATAGAAACCAGTTCTGGGCAGCTTAGTCTAAAAACCAGTTAACCAGTTTTGGGCAGCTTAGTCTGAAAACCCGTTCTGGATTTTTGTAAACACCATTTCTGGGAAGCTTAGTCTAAAATTCAGTTTTAGGTATCTTAGTCTAAACACCATACTTGGGTAGCTTAGACTAAACACCAGTTCTGGGTAGCTTAGTTCTAAAAACCAGTTAACCAGTTTTGGGCAGCTTAGTCTAAAAACCAGTTCTGGATTTTTTATTAAAAAAAGGTAGTCCCATAGCAGCTTCTGTTGTAGGAGAGTAAAGTATTAGAGACTTCATTATACTAGGTCCAGCTTGAGAGGTATGATGATCAGTTCCCTTCCTCGCCGCCTTTGCCTTTCTTATTTATACAGCACATACCAATTTACAGATGGGCAGACGAGTGTGGCGCCACCGTGTTTCTTAACCCTGTACCTTTGTCGCGAGAGGCCAGCGCTCTAACCAATCTGCAAACCGGATTCTCAAATCCAGTTCTGTGTAGTTTATTTTAAAATCCAGTTCAGGGTAACTTAGTCTAAAAACCAGTTCTGAGTAGCTTATTCTCAAACCCAGTTCTGGGTACCTTAGTCTAAAAACCAGTTCTGAGTACCTTAGTCTAAAAACCAGTTCTTAGTCTAAAAACCAGTTCTGGGTACCTTAGTGTCACAGGTAGACGGTAAACCCAATGTACCTTCACTGAAAATAAACAATGCCGGAATGATACACAGCAAAGAAAATGAACCTCCAAAAAAAAAGTATCCCCAAGAGGAAAAAAAACACTGTGGCCACCTCATTCTACTTCCTTCCTACGGACACACCTAAGTTCTCTCGAACCACTCCCGCACTTAAAACCAAAGTTCTAATACAGTCTTGCTGTCACCTGGATAGGGGTCCACAGTCCAATAAAATTTGACGACCGTGTTTGCTTTATTAGGTGATAAATCCAAAACTGAGAAGAAACTTATGTGGGTCAACAATGTCCGGCTGGACTTAGTAATAAATTTTTGCCATGAGGTAAGCTCTAGGGGGAAATAGTAACATGTAACTCCGAGTGAACAAAAGGTGGTGAACTGGAAAAAGGCTTAATTAGAGTACACGAATATTATCCGAAAGCACTGATCTAGTGGTAAGTTCACGTGAGAACTATCAGAGGCTGGCACTAGCAGTTTCTTTCTGTGTTATGTGGTTGTATTATCTCCAACAACCGGGTGGTAAATGGGTTACACCAATATTGCTTATATGTATGAATGGCAAATTATAACAGCTCGTGGACGATGCTGTCTGCGATGCGCTGCAGTATGTAATCCACGAAATAGCCGCCAGCGGTAGCAATTTGGCAGTTAATCCGTCAGTAAAAAAAGGGAGGCCTAGTAAGTGCTAAAGGCCATGCACCAGTGTGTGGCAACGTTGTGCATAATAAATCTCCGTAGACTCTGGTTGAGCCCGTAGATAGCGAACACAGACCGCTCTCTCTTTCTGATCAGGGTCTGGAAACATAAGACATTCAAAAACATTTACAGGGGTTTGTTCGACCTCAACGATCGACGCTAACAGACGTACAAACACCCACCCTCTCTACTTTCTTCCACGAAAACGCATACAATTACACTTCAATAAACATGCTCCGCGTCCCCACCCGCCTCGAGCAAATTCCTCTCTCGCGCTTGGCTAGCCAGCAGGCGGGGCGGTCGGCGTAACACACACACACGGTCAGCCTCGCTAAGCAAGGTCAGACATTCGCCTCACAACACAATAAGTGATACAGAATTGACAGGCGTAATCGACATGTACGTGGGAAATAAAATTAAATAATTCTAGGATAGTTAACACTTAACTCAGGATTAATTGATAAACATCGAAGAGAATAATAAACAAAAATGCAATATCTACATCTTCCTTCTGTCAGTTACATTTTATCTCTGGTGGCGCGCCCGTTAAATTATTGTCAGTTCGTTATGAATTAATTATTTTAACGTAATAAGACGCAAGAGCTTCTGATCTCCCCCCGATTAAACATAAATCCACGTACGCTAACCGCAGAGTTTCCTCCTGCGTTCTTAAGACAACGAAGGTATGACGTAACGTGAGCACGGCGCTGGCGTTCGTGAGTGGTGACTTTTGGCCACTCGTTAAAAGGAACGGAGAAATTACCCTGAGTTTCTCGAATTAAAGGAGACCCGGGAAGTATTTAATTTGCTGGGGGACCGATAAAAAAGGATTGTTTGATCACATACCGCCATGCGCGTGCAAGGAGATATGCATGAAGAAGGTCTACAGTGCTGATTGACAGACAAGATGACAGATATATCGCTGTTAGAGACAACGTTTACAGACAAGTTGGCGGAGAATTTTGATGGACAGAAGGTAGACAGGTCAGAATGACGAAAAACCAGACCAAGCAAGCAAAACTATGGGCAGAAAATTCCACCGTCCGTCACACTTAGTCTAAAACCCAGTAGCTTAGTCTAAAAACCAGTTCTGAGTACCTCAGTCTAAAAACCAGTTCTGTGTACCTTAGTCTAAAATCCAGTTCTAGGTAGCTTAGTCTAAAAACCAGTTCTGAGTACTTTAGTCTAAAAACCGGTTCTGGATAGCTTATTCTGAAAATTAAAAAAAAAAAAAAAAAAAAGATCTCGATATCAATCTGAATCAAGAAAGCTCTGGACAGCTCGTCTAACAAACACCAGATCTGGGTGGTTCGTCTAACAAATCAAAAGTACAGCGTGATGTGCCCAATTACACTTCTGGACAGGTTAGTATATTAAACACATTTCAGGATTACTTAGTCAAACAAAACACACACATTTGGATAGCGCTGTCTAACGAGGTACACTGGTGGATATGTTTACCTATCAAAGAACACTTCTGACTGGCTTATCTAGCTCACAGCTGGGGAGTTTGGTCTAATCAAGTCAGCTTTAGAACTCACTTTATTTCATTTCAGCTCCCAAGGGAGATTAGGCCTTCAATAATTGTATGCCAAGTCTTCCTGTCACGTGCCATCAACTCAAGGTCTTTCCATGTCTTCTTCATCCCCTTCATGTCTGTTTTCAGTTTTCCTATCTGTGTTCTATGATCAGCAACAGTGGCAGAGGTTGTGGTATTAGTAGTGGTGGTAGCATCAGAAGTTGTAGCAACTGTTGCAGCAGAAAGTGGTGTTGTTGTAGTAGATTGTTAAGTGGCGGTGGCAGTAATGCCAACAGGGATAATAGTAATGGCAGAATTAGTAGCAGTTGTTGCTGTTACTGTATCAACTAGTGGTGGAGACGGTAGCTACTGTTGCTGATGCAGCTTTCATGCTGAAGAAATCCAGATTTTCGGCAACGCTGGCGCCAGCCGTTAAAGTTTAATCAGTTGTACGGCCCCACTCGTACAACTCCAGGTCGGTCGATAGATCCAAACCCCAGCACAATAGCTCACTCTCAAATGATATGCAAATACAAGCATTATCACATCGCTTATATCTTGGGCGGAGGAGATGCTGGAACTATGTGGATGGAGGGAGGGAGGGAGAGAGGAAGACAGAGACAGAGAGAGAGAGAGAGAGAGAGAGAGAGAGAGAGAGAGAGAGAGAGAGATGGTGAGAAGACGTAAGTTATTTTCGATATATGAAGGCATAAATATGGTACTTTTTTTCAAAGAACTCATCCATCTTAATAAATGCTCGGGAGAAAAAAAAATCAGAATGTATTCGAATGCTCAATCAAACAATATAAAGCTTACACTCGTCTCTGTTGGTTTTGCTCAGTTTCGGAACTAGAAAAGTTGTACGTAACGTGGACATATGAGGAACGAGTTATGTGTTCTGAGCTTATATGTTTATCATTAATTGAATAATGGTTGCACCAGGACCTAAGGGACTTAAAGACTTAACTCCAAAAAAAGAAGAATAAAAGGCAGGAGAGGAAGTGGTCAGGATCAGAACTGGATGGGCACTTTTTGTACGAAAGACGGGAGTGAGAGTGGTCCTGATCAGATCTGGGTGGGAGCTTTTTGTAAGAATCACGGGAGTGAGAGTGGCACTGATCAGAACTAGACGACGGCTAACACTTATAACGACGACGGTGAACGTACAAGAGTTGATGGTGATGACAGGTTAACATTTAACAAGACACTGTACATATGGCCTCATCTTTACAGAATGTGTTACTTTTATTTTTCCGGTTGGCAAAGCCTTCTCGAAACATTGCCTGGTTGAGGTTTCTAATTTTTTTAAATTTGGTCCGTGTTGTATCTTTGTTTCATCACATATTATTATTTTTATTACACAATTTATTCTCTGTTGTGTCATAGTTATCTTGTCAGTGGAACCGAGTTTAGATATTTCCATTCTTCAAACTGACCACTATAATTCATTTGTTTGTCCATCTTTACACAAACAACTCACACAAAAACACAAGTCACACAAAGAAAAACAAACACTTCTCTGCTAAACACACGTTTTCATAATCAATCATTCGCATATAAAATACTAAAACACAAAACATCCATAATAATATTAAGCGGTGAAATGTAATCGATAACCATAACATAAAGCGACAGACCATCGCCATAAGCTCATAAGTCTTCGTGCCCAACACAAACTAGTAGACACGAACAAACACCCGCCATTTTCGTTTAGAATAACAAAAATATCAACAAGTTAAAATTCTGTACGCAACTTTGGACAACTGGTAGATGGCAATAGAATAGTCAGGCAGCCACAGCTGAAGTTCAAAGATGTGTGCAAGAGAGACATAAAGGCACTGGACATAAATCCAGCAACCTGGGGCGGGAGGGGAAGGGGGGGGGGAATCAAACTGCCGATCGCACCAAGTGGCGACGCTCCCTACAGCGACACCTCAGATTGGGAGAACAGAAGCTCTCACAACAAGCAGAAGAGAAAAGAACAGGCAAAAAAGTGCACAAGGCAAAAAAGCAGCTGTGGGCTATCACGTCAGGAGTGCATTACCATAGTCAGATATGACTGAAAAAGGAGGGAGGGGGTGGGGGGAAGGGGGGGGTAACTAACAATTTACGCAAGGAACACATTGTCGTGGTTGAGTCAGAGTGTAGAGTATTTTAACTGTCATTTCTGTAAGATAATGTCAGAGGTGTGGATTATTCACTGAACACTGAATTACGGGAGAAAGTCACTGATTCCTTTTTGATATATATTTCTAGTGGCAAGGGAGAATCATTATATGCTTACTTGTGTAGCTAGACTCTAGTCATAACTTTCACAGAAAGCAGACACCCGCCATAGATATAATTCTATCTTATGTACAGTCACAACTGTATTATTATAGCAGGAACATTGCATTTTCTATGTACTCATTTTGTGGAATGTTAATATATTTCCCCAAAGGGACATATGATTTATTTGTGTAATGTCACATGCTGTAATCTGTTTATGTAATTCACTTAATGTTGTAAGATGAATAAGCATATCCATTCAACTGTAACTACAAGGTTAGGTTTCCTGTATGTTTAGTTGGAAGAAGAGGAGTAGTTTTTGCTGTCAGAACATTTACTGACAGGTACCTGGGTGTACAAAATATATTAAGCCTATGCGGGCACATGCTGATAATTGATAGAGTGGAAGGAGCGGAGCATAACTATGTTATATAACATTAGTGTGATTTTGTTGTTGCTTAATGTAAAGGGTGTCTCTTTTGGGTCTCAGTTTCAGGGATACCGAATTGCTAGAGTCAAGTCTCCAGTCAGGCGAAGAATGTCACATTCTCTTCATTCTAGAGGGATTCTGAATACAGCTAGCAATCACGAGTCGTCAAACCCCCTACCTGATCCAAAACCCTTCTTTTGTCAACGCCATTTCCCTCCCACGGAAGTTAAGCTCACGTAGTGTAACGAGCCAACGCTAAATCTGAAATCATCGGTTGCAGTAGTAGTCTCCTACTCGCCTATTGAGCGCCAGTCAGAGCATGGCGGCTTCCAACATATCAATCAGCTCAGGGTCTATAGCAGGATTTCAATCACCAGCCTTTGTGTGCCTAAACGGGGCACCCAGCCAAACCACAGTCAAGCCAGTCCAAACCGGATTTAATGCATAGTACGCAGATTCTAGTGCCGGATGAGGGCGCATGGGACCGGTTGTCCTCAAGTAACCTTGTCTTGGGGGTATTTTTCTGGATACTTAAAACCTCGCATTTATGAGCGGACAGCCAGATGTAGACAGAGTTCCAGCCCCCTCATGCAATTAGGGGTCACCAAAGTTAGCGCCTACATTGGATTTACAGGTCAATTCCATCTCCCAGTGAGTATATATTTACGTAAAGACATTGGAGCTATTTCATTTGGTCCCACGAAAGCGGACAGACTGACACTCAGCCTATTCATTTGGTAAACCGGAGATAAATACAGAGTTCCAGCCCCCTCACGCAATTAGTGGTCCCCAAAGTTAGCGCCTTCATTGGATTTACAGGTCAATTCCATCACCCATGGAGTATATATTTACGTAAAGACATTGGTGCTATTACATTTGGTCCCACGAAAGCGGACGGACTGTCCATCGGTTTATTTATTTCTCCGTGTTCTGCAGGTTTTATGATTGGTTGTGTGTGTGTTGTTGGAGTATTTTGCATATTTTTTATTATTGGTGTAATTTTATGTTGTTGTGATGACATGCATTATTTTCATGCTTTTCTGCTGTAATAAAGTTTACACATTTTATTAATGCGCTGTTCACGACCCTTCCATCCATAATTAACCTTGTTTTCAAGCTCTCTACTATAGTCTCTATTTATTATCCAGAGAAAAGAGTGAGAGCAGGAGGTGCTTAGACAGTATAAGTGAATTGAGGGCTTGGAGAGAGTGATAACTTTAATAAATCTTCTCCAGGTTTGTCTCAAGTCCACCTCCTATTACACTTTATCTATGTGTAATCTATAACTCTGTCAGTCCACTATCCCTTGTCGATTTCACTACTATTGTCCAACTCGACAAATACTCTACACTCTGACTCAACCACGACACACATCAGTTTTCCCAACAACCGATTTGACAGATTAAAAACCATTTGTGACGTAGCTACATGAAACCGGGGCATGCTAGGATACACTGACCAACCAATAAACAGCTGGATACGATATCTCGAGGATTACTTTACTTACTTTTTACTTAATTTGTGAGCGTCAACGTTTGACAGGCAGGAATAATATTGGTCCTGATCAGAGTGGAAGGGAGATTTACTTTTTTGGAGTCAAGAGTGGTCCTGATCAGAGTGGAAGGGAGATTTACTTTTTTGGAGTCACGAGTGGGCCTGATCAGAGTGGAAGGGAGATTTACTTTTTTGGAGTCACGAGTGGGCCTGATCAGAGTGGAAGGGAGATTTACTTTTTTGGAGTCACGAGTGGGCCTGGTCAGAGTGGAAGGGAGATTTACTTTCGCAGAGGGACTCCTGGTCAGAGTTTGGTGTGATTGTCTTTTAATGAAAAGTGGGAATTACGGGACAGAGTGACCACAGCGAATACGGCTCATATCAACATTATTTACGGGATAGAGTGACCACCGCGAATACGGTTCTTATCAACATCAATTACGGAACAGGGTGACCACGGCGAATACGGCTCATATCAACATCAATTAATGGACAGAGTGACCACGGTGAACACGGCTCATTTCAACATCAATTACGGGACTGAGTGATCACGGCGAATACGACTCATATCAACAACAATTACGGGACAGAGTGACCACGGCGAATACGGCTCATATCAAAATCAATTATGGGACAGAGTGACCACGGCGAATACGGCTCATATCAACATCAATTACGGGACAGAGTGACCACGGCGAATACGGCTCATATCAACATCATTTACGGGACAGAGTGACCACGGCGAATACGGCTCATATCAACATCAATTACGGAACAGAGTGACCACGGCGAATACGGCTCATATCAACATCATTTACGGGACAGAGTGACTACGGCGAATACGGCTCATATCAACAACAATTACGGGACAGAGTGACCACGGCTCATATCAACATCAATTACGGGACAGAGTGACCACGGCTCATATCAACATCAATTACGGGACAGAGTGACCACGGCTCATATCAACATCAATTACGGGACAGAGTGACCACGGCTCATATCAACATCAATTACGGGACAGAGTGACCACGGCTCATATCAACATCATTAACGGGACAGAGTGACTACGGCGAATACGGCTCATATCAACAACAATTACGGGACAGAGTGACCACGGTGAATACGGCTCATATCAACATCAATTACGGGACAGAGTGACCACGGCTCATATCAACATCAATTACGGGACAGAGTGACCACGGCTCATATCAACATCAATTACGGGACAGAGTGACCACGGCTCATATCAACATCAATTACGGGACAGAGTGACCACGGTGAATACGGCTCATATCAACATCAATTACGGGACAGAGTGACCACGGTGAATACGGCTCATATCAACATCAATTACGGGACAGAGTGACCACGGCTCATATCAACATCAATTACGGGACAGAGTGACCACGGCTCATATCAACATCAATTACGGGACAGAGTGACCACGGCTCATATCAACATCAATTACGGGACAGAGTGACCACGGCTCATATCAACATCAATTACGGGACAGAGTGACCACGGCTCATATCAACATCAATTACGGGACAGAGTGACCACGGCTCATATCAACATCAATTACGGGACAGAGTGACCACGGC